>VZTJ01005216.1:0-135474 GCA_013397795.1 Orthonyx spaldingii
TGCCCTTCCTAGTTACCCAACAGAAAGTGGCCTCATATGAAGGGGGAAAAGCAAATGTCAATAAATACATCACAGTAATAACAAAAAATCTGGAGACTAAGATCTCAAGGGTTGATTCCCCGAACTGTCCTTCTAGATTTCAAAATTTACCATGTCCAGCCAGGGAAATGGGTGTTAGTAAAAGTATGGAAAGAAAAGTCGCTAACGCCCCAGTGGGAAGGTCCTTTCCAGGTACTACTAACCACTGAAACAGCTGTGCGAACAAAGGAAAAAGGGTGAAGCCACGCAAGCCACATCAAAGGACCAGTTCCTGAACCTGAAACTCATTCTGCAACCCCTCCTCCAAAAACATGCTGGCAATTTTAGAAGTTTGCCTTTTCTTTGTCGTTAGTGAAATTATTTGAACTCCCTCGAACAGAGAAAAGACCAGAAAACAAATCAGAAAGTGAGAAAGAGGAGAGAGACCTCAGAGGGCAAGACCAGGTGGGAGTGGCCCCCACACAGAATGACTCTACCGCAGGCTGCAACCCTGTAGGTATCGAGGCTGGGAAGAGCCTACCACACTGGACCTCTGAAACACCTTCTCATAACGAGACTGTTCCTTTCATCCTCGAGACACGGAAGAGCTCATTCGCACCTAGACGGCACCTGCTGAGATCCAGCTAAAATAACTATATGTGAGGAACATAGATGGTCATATTAGTAAAAAGTTAAATAAAGACTGCCCTGAGGGAGAAAAGAGGGTATGCCTTTAAGCACAGGTTAAATAAAAGTATAAAGGAGGAGACACAAAAAAAAAAAAAACAACCAAAAACCAAAAAACAAACAAACAAAAAAAACAACCAAAAAACGCCCAAAAGACCCCCGTAAGTCAAATATAGTAGCTAAAGAGAAAAGGAGGGGTTGTTATAAATGGCCAATTGGAGCTGACTTTCATATTCAATTTGTTGTTATGTTTGTCAGTTAAGTGCCTTATATTAATGGGTTAACAATCTGTTATGATGTTATTGTTATAGCACCCAGGGAAGACAGAGCAGAGCCTCAGGGAGAGGTGGGGAGGGGCTGGGGGAAACACACCCTCGACTCTGCCCTGTGGAGGGAAGAAAGAGAGAAAGAAGCGGGAGATCCACGGGCGTGCCCTCCCCCCCTTCTCCCCTACAGGTTCCACACCCCCCATCCTCCGCAGCGCAGCCAGAGGGGCTGCTTGAAGTCCCGCACCCCCCACCCTCCACTCTTTTCAGTTCGGGAGGAGTTTTTTTTTCTCCCTGCTGAGGCTTGACCCGGCAAAACACAGAAGTGCAGAGGGGTAAACTGCTGATTGGACTTAGAGAAGGAATAAAAGCCACCACGGAATCTGCAGAAGGCGTACTCTCTGGCGGTCAGCCAAAGAGTAACCAGTGCGCTGTCCGCTTGGCATTGTGGGTTCTCTGATTGTTATATTTATCATTTTGCTAATAAATTGTTAAACTCTGTACAGCGTGAAGTGCCATTCTTCACAATGAAGATAAACTTAACAAGAGAACTCAGAGACTCTTAGACCCAGAAAAGAATTTGTCTCCTTATGACAAGGTCTCCTTTTGACAAGGAGGTCGAATTTTAAGAGAAAGGCAGAATCCTGCACAGGAAAGGAGGATGACAGTGAGGTGCATCAGCCTTCCCAGATTTCTGTGAGCAGAAGTGACTTTGATAGCATAAGGGTTAAAATGTTTCCAAAATCGTGGTAATCAAAATAGGCCTTGGGAACGGGAGTGGGTATTGTCTTGGCTAAAGGCAGTGAACAGAGTGAACCTGCACCTGTGTACCCACCTGTAGGGTAGATGATGTGATGATTGCTTGATAAACATAATTAATCACAACAAGAATCATGAGAAAGGAATCACAATCCTGAGAAACTCTGTGAGGAAGGGGGCTTAAACTCATGCTTGGGTGAAAACAGTATATACAATAGAACAATGTTAAGTTGATGATTAATGTATGATTGTATAACAGTTATGATATATAAGCAAATCTATTCCAAAACCATGGTGGGACTTCCATTTGGGTTTGAACCCCTGGTCCCCAGAGCGCTCTCAGTAAAAGCACCGGCATAATCATTTTGTGGTTATGTTTTTCTACGCGAACAACTTAGGACAAAACTTTAACCTGATTCTGTAAGAAGTTACTATACTTAAGGTCAGTGTGTGTTCTTCTATGGAGGAATCTTCCCCTCAACCTGATTTCAGTTAAGAATGAAGGGTCTTAAAACTTTTAAACACAGGTCTGATAAAATTCTGAGTTCCTACAAGCTGAGGAAAATAGGAGGACTCTCTGCCTTTCCTATTTCTGTTATTTGAAATACACAATACACAAATCTTCCAAAAGCATTGCTTTACTCTTTCTTAGCTACTTGATTATTTCTTAAATGTATTTGTATATTTGTAGTCACTTGGGGGTTTTGCACATTATAAAGCAGAACACAGGGTTTTCTGCTTAACAGTTTGCAGCAGCTAGCAGTCATTACACTATGAAAAGAAAATACACATAAACACAGTTCAGATGCCTAGATATATGTTTTTTTCTTAATAACAAAAATTTTTTCCATTTTACATTATTTTAATGCAAGATTATGCTTTATTGAGAAACTAAGAAACATATCAGGTGTCACATAAATCTGAAGTGAGAATCAACAAAACAGAAGACTTAACACAAGGTTGCAGTTAATTTAAGAGTCATCTTTGTTGCCAATTTTCCCCATTTATTGTGCTTTCTCTTCCAAATGTTCCCTGTTTTTTTTTTCCCTGTAGAGTCATTTCTGTACTCATCTCTGCCAGAATACTCGAAATTCTGTCCACGGGCCAGTATTTTTTGTTCTTCTGGGTCTCTCCTTCTTTGCTTTGAGGCTTCTCTCGTTTTTGGCTATATTAGCACTAATTTAAGAGCTGCACACCCCCTCTGCAAAATGTGTTCAGGGCTTGGTCACTGCGCAGGGAAGAAATTCTGTCTCCTGTGCAGGACGAACTTCCTGGGCATCAATTTCTGCCCATTCCTCTGGTGCCATTGCTGTTGCTTTTGTTGAGAGAAACTTGACAGTGATTTCTATGTGGATATTTAGTATTAATAATAGTTTGATTAATTTAATAGCAACTGCCCCTGCAGCAATGCTTGTGTTAGCAGTAAACCATACTCAGTCAGGGACTGGACATCACCCTGCTAGACAAAAACCCAGGTTCCTGGTCAGCCATACAGCAGAGAGCTTCCATACAAAAATCCTCCAAACCCCATGTAAAGTGCCAAGTACAGAGCACCTGCAGCTTTAGTCGAGGGGCTGACAAAACAGGGCAGGTCCCATCATATTATTTTCAGTGAATTTACTCTTTCTTGCTGAAATTTAGTCTGATTTATGCCACATCTCCATTTCCAGGCTCTGCAAGTCATGACAGCTCTAAACCACACAGCTCTAAGCACAAATATAAGCATGAGAATGCCAGTCCTTTCTCATCACTCAAAGGCTCTGTAGCCTATTTTTGCACTGTTTTTTTCTCCACCATTCTCTGTACTTTTTGCCCCAAACCACCAGTGATTCATTGAAAAGGGACAAACCAACCCCAGACCCTGCAATTTACTCTGAGGGGCAGAGGGACTCTAGGCCCAGAGCAGACAGCACAGCAGCGCTCACTGCAGGGAGCAGAATGAAGGTTTCCACTAAAAAGACAACAAAAATTTAGGGCTCAAGGAATCATATCAAGGTCACTCCATCCAAACAAAACACCCAGTTGTGAAAATACTGTACATATATGGCCTGAAACACCACAGGGATGCACTAAGACCCAACAGACTGGACTTAACTGCAGGTACTGAAATTTACATGTTGGATTTTATGAATAACTTACAAGAAATAAAGTGAAAATAAAACCTGCTTGCACAAGACCTTGCTCATCGCAAAGTACAAAAGAAATAACCTCAACTCCTCACAGGTGTTATTGACTGCAGTAGAAGTGCAGAGTATATTCTCTATTTCTTATCATCTGTTATAAACATTTCAGTTGTTTCCAAACATTGCATAACGAGTGCTGTTAATGTAACATTTTCCAAGGGAAAAAGGTTCATAAGTGGTTTTCAGGAACCTCAGTTAAGGCTGCCCATGTCCATGATCCCAGGAATATCTGAAAAGCCAATAAAAGGATGCATTTCAGGAAAGGTACACATGTTCTCCAAAGCACTGAAACATTTCCAGTGTGTTGGAAATGTCCATGACAGATAAGAGATTTCAACTCATTTGTTGAGAGCCTTTGGAAAAGACAGAGAATTGAGTCATTAAAGGAAAGTGAGCACTCTTTCACACCTCCTTCAGCACAGTGCCTTGGACAATGCTGCTATTTAGGAAAACAGGCTTGTATTTTCTTGTCCAGTCCTTGTTCCGTTTGATCAGAAGTGGATCAGGTGCAGCAAACATCTCATTTTACACCTGTGTTGCACAGAAACTTTGGCCTTGGAACACCTGTTAGAGCTGTTTCAAGATCTTTCCCCTGGACACCAAGTCTCTCAGCTGCTAGTAATTAGAACAAACAAAGCAGAACTACCACATGGACACGGGCCCTGGCAGGGGGAGTGCCAAAGAAAGCAGCCCCAGTTTTACAAGGACTCATGTCGTATTTTTTCCCTTGGCAGCACCACCTCAGGACACCAGGCTGGATGCCAACTGCTCCAAGTGTCAAGCAAACAACAGCATTTGCTACAGGTTCTTCTAGGCTTTGATCACCTATTTCTGTAAAATAACTGAGTTTATAAATATGGTTAGAGAGGAATTCAAAATATAAATTTAGACCGAGTGGGAGATGCTGGGTTAAAAAATGTTTTTGAAATCACAGACTTGCATTAACAATTGTTTATTTACCACTGCCCTTGTAAGCTGGGTCATCTATCTGGCCTTTATTTGTTCCTGTAAAATATTTTAGAGAGCATTTTTAGATTATGAAATTAATGCATCTGTAGAGGATTATCTATTTCAATAATGTCATCTGTGTGCAACCACAGGATTTACTGACTAGAGCACATTTTGTCTGGCAACATATAAATAATTTGGCCTTTCTTGCTAAGATTCAATCCAATTAGAATTGATTTCAATGGAAAAATATGATCATAACAGGAAAAGAGCCAATTAGTTATTAACCCACTACAGATAAAGGTTGAAGATTCATGATGAGACAAGAAATTCTGTTCCTTAACAAATAAGGATGGCAAAACTACACAAAATGCATTTATTATTACAGGGCTGGAGTGTATTTAAATGCAGTCCTGACTGATGAGTGAAGGAAGTGATGTGAGTGGAATCACTGCCTTTAGCACCTGGGAAAATGTAACTTTCTGGAAGATCCAGCACTGTCAAGAAGCTGAGATTAAACTCACAGGACCTGGTGTCACAATTCTTTGGTACCAGGTTTTTTTAAGTTCCTATTCAGATCTGTAAAGATTTTAAGAACTCTTTGTTTTGGCTACTGTCACAGAGGGGGAAAAGAGAGCAGAAAAAAACCCTAAATGCAACTTGACTTAACAAGGGGAAAATGAACTATTGTGTGGAGAAGGACTCAAAATTTGATAACCTTATCACTTGTGCAGCAAATCCTACCACAGCCACAGTCACACTGAATGCCATTCTAAAACAAGCTCTCGGAAAAGATGAAAGAGCTGATACATCCCCAAAGATTTAGCAGGTCCAGAGACAGAAACCAGCCTGCTACATGAAAAAAACATAAACAAAGGAGGTTATCTGTTGACAATGGTTCTCGGATGGGAGGCAACAATCCCACCCAGCTGGCACCACATTAAAATGAATTTAATCATCCTAATGAAGGGGATGAATGTTTGGGAAAGAGAAATTCTATAATGATGCTATTAGAAGGGGACTTATTCTCCCTTTCTTGAGTAAAAAGATTCTGTTTCTTTTTTTTTTTTAAGTACATGAGAAAAGTTGTCCAATATAGAATGGGGACTATGAATAATTCCAGGCTATTGAAAGAAAAGATGGAGAGAAGATAGAAATTTTCTCTTCAGTGCAGTCTGAGGTTTTGGTTTAGTGTTTTAATTTTTTGTGGTTTTTTGGGGTTTTTTTTAACTAAATATCTACAAGTGCTTTGTTTGATCTCCACTTCTCAATAAGTAGGAAAGTGTTTTATGAAAACTCCATCCTAAACATATTGAGACAAATTCACATTACGAATTTTAAGGTCAAATGACGTTGTCTTTGCCAGTTGCTTTGCTTTTGTTATCTGAAAAAAATTACAGATCCAGTCAGATTACTGACAACAGTTTCAAATGAGAGGACTGTGGGAAATGTCCCCATTTCTTGTGGCTTTTTTATACAAGAAGCCACGCAACCCTGGTCGTATAGGTAGAGACGCAATAGGAAAGGACAGGAGAGAGATCTCAGTAATGGACCTGATTTTCTGTGTCCTGTGGGTCGAGAGGAACAGAAGGCTCAGCCCCTACCATCAGAATTAATGGGATTTCCACAGCTTTCCTCAAATATGCAGCAACACTGTGCATTTCAAAGACACCATAAAAGCAGAAAGGCAAAGACCTGCATTGCTGGCTGGCTCAGCTGTGTGCTGCTCCTTTCCACCTCTTCCCCCTCTCCTCTCTCATCCTAGGAACTGTTTTTCCTCTCTGCTTTCTCCTGGCCGGTGGCCAACACGAAGGCCCCAGAGTCCCCATCCGGGGCAATGTCTCACATTGCCTCGCTTGCTCTCCTCAGCAAAACAGAAACTCCGAGACCAACAAGGCTGGGGACCACCCTGCCTGAGATCTTCTCCTGCATGTCTTTATTTTTTGATTTTCCTTTTCGCTTTGGTGTAATCCTGAATTCAGAAGCTTCTGCCTTCACAAGAGAAAGATGCTGAAAGTCCAGAGACCTCCACTGGTTCATTGAACCAAAGCCATTCCACAGTCACTTGGAGTTTTAAAAGCAGTTTATCACATTTGTCATAAATCTTTGTTATTACAGCAGATTAGCTCTGGTTGCACAAAACTAATAAATAAAAACATCTGAGCAGCAGATGATTCCCTTCAGCCCTGGTATATAAGGCAAGGACTCGATTACTGGCAATTGCACAGGCCTCAACTTTGTCCCTCTCTGCTTTGGCTGCAGAGATTTTTGAAAATCATAAAGAAATTAAAAACCTGCCAAAGGGAGTTCAGAACCTCACTTTTCTCCAGCAGATGTATTGTCCCAGCACGAGTCTGCGCTGGATTCCAGCTCTGGGGACAACGAGGCCCACAGTGACCCGGATAGTGGATCTGAGAAGGGACCAGGGAGGCTACAAATCATCTTCCCCTCAGTCAGCTGCACAACCAGCCCTCCCTTGGACTCTGCAGGTGTTTGGGTGACCCCTAGGTTTGGGAGGGTTGCTTGGCTTGTTTGTTTCCTTCTAAAATTGCAAAAACTCTACCACTTATCAGCAATTTTGAAAGATGGTTTTGTCAACCATTTGAGGTCATAGCCCTTAATTTCAGTACAATAGCTGGACTCTGAAATAAAATTCACAACAAAATCCGAGCAAGCATTTGGTCTCTTTCTTATTTCTTCATCTATCTCACTGTATCCTACATTCCTGCTTCTATTATTTAGTGCTCTTCACAGAGAATTGAACAAATTGTTTAATGGAGTTGTTTTATGGAGTTTACAGTTGGACTCAATGATTTTAAAGGTCTTTTCCAACCTAAATGATTTTATGATTTCTATACCCCATAGCTTTTTCTCTTAAACACAGTAACCTTCTGAGCCAGGACCAAGGCCCCACTGATTACTGGGTGATATCTTCCAAGTTGAGGATGACATCAGAGTTAAATAATATTGCTTACTATTATCTTCTAAAAAAACTAGCCAGATTTCTTGCCTGATGAAAATGGATGGAAAACACAGCATTTTACATAGGCTTTAAATTTTATCTTTTCAGTCTGGCTCTAATGGTTAGGGCCTGAATGGTGAGGCAGCCTTTACCCTATGTCCTATCCTAAAATTTCCCTCTCAGCTCTCTTGTAGGCTCCTTTCAAGTACTGGAAAATCCTGTGAGATTTCCACTGAGCCTTTCCTTCTCCAGGCTGAATAACCCCAACTCTCTCAGCCTGTCTTCATAGAAGACATCTCCTTTTGGAGTTTGTGTGCTGCTGTTCAGGATAATGGTTTCAATACTTAAATTGTTCAAATAATTTACCAAGGGAAAGAGAGAGCAAGAACGAGACAGACCTTTTGTGACTGCACAGCAGATGCACCGGTGCATGTCGGGACTGACACAGAACAGCCTGGGAGCTGTCATCACCCCTCAGAGCCACATTCCTGCCCCAGCTCATGTGGCCCACACCTGGGACACACTCGGGAGGCTCCCAGGTTCAAAGAAAATGCTTCTACCTTTGTTCCTGCCTGCAGATCTTTTTAATTTCGACATTTTCCCTCCCTGTCATCACTGTTCTCTTTCACTAAGAGTGTCTCTCACCAAATACCAAGTCTTGTCAGAGAGTTTTTTTTAATTTGTTTTTCAGTATATAGAATTAATTATAGGTGTTCTGTTTGTGGGGATTTTTGTTTGTATGACTGGACTTTTTTATTATTCAGTCACCCATCAAAATAAATATTAAGAACCAGAGCTGAAAGTTACATAAAATCAGCTGGAGAAAGTTGAGTAGGTGGAAGTTTCAGGACTCCTGGGAACCTCTGGACATTTGTTATATTGCAGGATGACATTACATTGCAAATTTTTCTTTAGGATGATGTGAAAATAGTAACAAATAATTGCACCCAAAATGTGTGGCATAAAGTGCAAATAGATGTAATGTCTTTATTGTTAAATTCCCAATCCAAGTGTGAGTAAAGACAAAACTAAGTCACACATGACTCAGTTGTCCTTGAATTTTATTATTTTATTAAATATTTATGGATGTGACTAAACTCCCATCAAGCATAACATTGATGAAACACTAAAATTAATAAAAAACTTTGCCCCTTTTTTTCCTAATTAGTCTCTATATACTTTTCTCAGTAATGCACCATCAGAGCTGCAAAGCTTCTCATGAGCTGCTGAGTCACCAGCAGCTGAAATGTCTCCCACAGTCTGCTCTTGAGCAGCATGAATCTGTTTTTCCTTTACGGATAAGAAAAATTATGCAAGAATCTGAGATATGTCCTTGCATTACGAGGACTTTGAAGTGACAGCACAAATATTGAACAATAACTAAACCATCAAGAGATGAGGTTAAAAAAGATTGAGGAAAGTCTGGCCCTGACAGTGCTGGTCTGCAGTGGGGCTGTACCCATCCAAAAAGTGATGCCATTTGGGGTGGACAAAGTGTACTGCAAAGTTTGTTTATATTTGAGGCAAACATGTCCTGGGCTGCATGGAAAGCTGCAAGGCTGACGTACAGAGATTATCCCTGCTGATAAAAGCAGCACTCAGGAACATCACTAATTATCCCAAGGAACAGAAAGGAGGATCAGTGAAGCTGAAGGGGGAAATTCCAGCTGGAAGACTTGGCAGTGCTTTGCTTTTAATTTTACTGTACTACAACCTAGTGCTGCTACAAATAAATGCCAGTTTTCTCTTCTTGCTCAGCAACAACAACAAAAAAAAGGTTTGGAAAATGCTTTTGATTTCTAAGGAGGTATTTAGACTTTAGGTGAAAAGTGCAATTAGCTTAAAATAGAGAGTTTGAAGTAAAAACATTAGAATATACAAACAAAAAAAGATTGAATCCAATATTTGAAAGGAAAGTTGTCCACTATTGATCAATTTAAAAACTTTAAAAAAAGAGTAGAAAAGGAAAAGGAAATAAATAGAGATATCTACAATTAAGGTGTACTTTAAACCTGTGATTAACATTATTGAAATTCAGTATCTTTCTAGTGCCGCTGGAAAAGGGAAAATTTGAATGACAGGAGAAAAAACAAAAGCCAAACAAAACTTGTAATGGAAAGAAAGGAAAAACAAAAATTATGAAGTGAAAAGGAGTAGTAAAGAAAACCCTGTCTGACCGGTGGGTTGTTTCAGTGGGAACCCTAAGCTGGGGAATGCCATTCCTAAACCTCAACAATCCCTCTACAGTACTTCAAAATACTGCCCTGGAGCTCAGGGAAGGGGGAAAATGAAAATTAATCCATATTTGACAACACTGACTCTGTCTATATAAAACAGAGGGTCAGACTATAATCCACAAGGTCACTTTAATAGACCACATCACTGCTTTTAATGTGGTATAAACTGATATTGCAGCAGACACCACAGGCGTGATGGGCTGCTCTATTGACACCCTGTTGGTGGTTGGCAGTGACCACTGAAGCAAGATCAAACAACGAAAACCTCTTGCAATCCTTCTGCTACAGTCAAGACAATGAGCCAAGGCCAGAACGCCGTAAGAGGACTGCTCAAGGTAAATACGACTGGGGTCAAGTACCTGCAGTACATTGACTTTTTTCACCTAGTGCCTGAGAGAAGATGGAACTGGTGTAGCCTAAAGCAACTGTGAGTGCTGCTAATGCCAGCAGATACCTACCATTAACACCATGGAAAATTTCCCTCAACATCACAGACTTGTCCTCATCTACCTCAGCTGGATCCACACTGACTTTCATGCTCTACATCAGTCCAGGAAATTACAGAAATGGGCAAACGCTCAGCAACCCAGATTATTGGCCTACTATTATTCACCCTAACTGGGCTAACTTAGGCAGAATTTCAGCCTTTGCAATGTATGGGAGAGCACAAAACAGTCAATGATGCCTCTCTGCCTGATTCTGCCCAGCCACCCACATCACACCATTTGAATCCAAGACTTAGGTCAGCTTTGCCTCTCTTTGTTGTAAAGAGCTTTTACACCCGACCAAATGAAAAGAGGTGCTGCACGCTAAAAAGGTGGAACTCAGTTCAAGTACAAACACACACATCTGGCGTCTAAATATCCATTTCTAGTACCTGACTGCCAAAAAAGCTCTATTTGAATACCCAGTTTTGAACTTTGCCCTCAGAGTGTTTCCCTCACGGTGTTGCTCTCTGCTTACACAATAAAGTGGCCAAGAAATCTGTTCCTGATTTTTATCTCTGTCCAGAGCACATTTGAAATACATTCCCTCTACCGAAGTAGATGCTGTTAAATAGAAATACCAGAGAAGACAATGCATTCCCTGCAGCTGCCTCTCTGGTGAGAATACATCTGAAAATGACAAAGATGCTCCATATTTATGTTCACAGGAGCAGGAAAGAGATTTATAGCTTATTTTTGAATTTAGTAAGCACTAAATTGCACTAGTAGCAAGCTTTGATTGCAACCAGACAGTGGCCTGGATGATTCACATCCCTAGAGTTGTTTTCTGAATCTCTATACCCTGTTATTTGTTCCTTAGGACAGGTAAACCCTTCACTTTATACATTTTATTTCTATATCTTACTTGCTAAATTCAATAATAATGAAACTGTGCAACATTTATTTTGAAAGTTTGGTAATTAGATTTATAGCAGTGGTTTGATTTTTGCCATGGAAGTGTTCCTTGAATGTCTTTATTATGAAAAGGCGAAGGGCAGTGCTTGGATTAAATGAGCCAGATCTTCAGCTGTGGAAGGATAGTTTTGTCTCACTCCAGTGGGACAATGCTGTTTGAAAGCCAATTCCCCCTGACCTAGAGGATCTTCCCTGATTTAATCTCTCCAGTTGGACTTTTCCAGCTTGTAATTAAGTATTCACTGGGTACCAGGGAAACAAAGAATAAAGAAAAAGGGGAAAAAATAAGCCTTTTGTAGAGGTTCCAGTCCTCTGGTCCAAGGAATATTTAATTATTTAGGCAAAGTGGAAATGCTTTTCTGGAGAGGCTGAGAGAGTTCAGCTTATGGAGAGAAAAGAGAAAAAAAGAGAAAATGGACAGAAGAAACCCAGGGGATATCTACAGAGAAAAGAGGTGCCTGCTAACTTTTTTAAACAACACAAATAGTTATAATCACCAAGTGAGTTAAGAAGGAAAGGTGTAGTTGAATAGCAAATTAATTATCTTTAACTAGAGGTTTGGTATTCCTTTAAAATTATTGGTCTATCCTGTTATTCAGGTAGTTATCAAGGAAGGAAAGCAATGTGAAATTCACCAGATTCAAGGCTGAATAGCAAATTAATTGTCTTTAACTACATGTTCAGTATTCCTTGAAAATTATTGGTTTATCTTATTATTCAGGTGGTTATGAAGGAAGCGAAGCGATATGAAATCATTCCTGCTCCTGTAATAATTACAGGACATTTGCTGTGATGGTTTGTCCTAATATTATGCCGCACAAACTTTCCTAACCTTTACCAAAGCTGCCAAGACCTGAGGGGCAGGTACACTGAAAACCGGGTGGTGTTTGCGGCGCAGGGAGACTTCAAGCAGTGCCGAACCAGGGGTGTTGCAGACACCGTGTCCCTCTCCCGGGAGCAGGGGCTGCTCCAGCCGCCGGGCAGAGGCTCCGCGGCGGCTTTGGGGAAACAGATGCCCGGGGGACGCTGCCGCAGCTCCGTGTGCCCAACATCTTCCCAGCGCTGGGCTCCCTCACTTCCAAGAACCCGGGGGCCTCTGCAAACAAGGCTGAAAGGAGAGAGGCTTGCTGGTCAGCTGGCAGCATCCCTGCATTTTTGAGCTCGCCTGGATGCAGCGGAGGAGAGCGGAGTTTGTGCTGTGTGCCTGACCCCTCTCAGCCAAGTTCAGAGCAGTGTGAGCTATCAAATGTGACAGGCTCCTGGCAAGCAGCCGCGGGCTTTTGGCTGGAATCTCTTCCAGGCCCAGCTGGGATCAATTAAACTAAATAATAGTTCTTGCAATAACTAGTTCCTACCTCATTCTTCAGAAATTGCTTAGTGTTCAAATGTAAATACTGTTAAGTTCATACCTTGCTCACCCTTCCCCCACTTTGGATAAACTGACACCTACAAATCCAAGATTTTGAGACCAAGCCCTTAAAAGTTGAATCAGGAAGAAACATGGCACGTGCAGGCCTGCATTCTTGTCTTCTGGTTTGCCGTCATGAAATCCATCCAAAGCCCTAAATATGAATAAAAACCCCACCTTTTACGCTTATTTCTCTTAACTTCAGGTTAAATGGAGGTGGTGTTGTCCATAATTGATTGGCAAACTGGCCTAGCCAAACTCTTATCAAAGCCTGCCTTAAAAATTTGGAGTAAGTGTCCAAAAAAAGCCTCAGTTGTGCTGTAACTCAAGTGTTTGCAGGACCAGGTAATGGCCACATGAGAGAAAGAAGCATTTAAAATCAAAATCAGCTTTTCCAAGTGATTCTGCTACTGTACAGAGAACTGCTGTGAACAACAGGAATAATCCATCTGAACCTTTAAAAGATGCAGAACAGCATAACTGGAACAAACAAATGAATGTTACTCATTGAGAATGAAAACAAGAATTATTTTCCACTCAATTATTAAAAAAAAAACCCAACTAATTTTTATAATCCAGTAATCTCCAGATCTTTCCTGAGAGGAGCCTGTGTTAAAACTATGAATCATAGTAATTACTTTCTATGAAGCCAGACGGTATTTGCACAGTTTTAAAGTCCCTGATCATTCTCTCATTTGCAGAGGAACACAGCTCTCTACCCAAATAAAAAGAAATATAATACCTTCTTTTTCATTTTAATGAATTTCACGTCGCTTTGCTTGCTAGATTTCCAAACCCTAATGTACCACTAAGAAAGCACTTGTTCTGCTAAGCATTTGAAAGTAGTTGGATCATTCAGCTGCTTAAAGGCCCTTATGAAAGGAAGCCAAGATTTTTATGATCCTGCAAAATGTCCAGTACTACCCTGGAATACTGTGCTGTTTTGTCATTGCATTCCTTAGGTAATGACTCTCCCCACCAAGAATTCTCCCCTTTTTTTGAGGAGCTGGAATAACCTCCCTGGCCTGGGTCTCTCCACCATGCCGTGCTAACCTGACAATCCTCCCGAGAAGCCTGCAAGGCTTCTTCAAGAAGTCAAATTTTAAACACTGTTCAATTTTACAAGTAGAATTTCTGCAAATAATGTCTTGCTTTTAATGCACAGTATGGATAGCAGAAAGGTTGGAATGCCATTTAACTCCAGAAATAAATCCTCAGGGAATGGCTAAAGGCACTGAGCTGGTCAATTAATTCCCTCTCTAAAAATATCAATAAACGTGACATAGCAAGGCCCTAAATTTATTGTTTTTACACCACCTTGGAAAAAAAATGCTCATTTCTCCAGAATTGTTTATAGTTGCCAATACAGAATAGTTCAACAAGAAACTTTATGGGTTAAAATCCAGAAAACCACTTCTGCCTCACAGGGGGAAGCAGCATTTGAGCCCAATCTCCAATATCAGCACATTTTAGTGATACCATTCCACCTACCATAGCCTGTCTGATGGTCCAAGTATTTATTTTAAAAACCATTAAAAAAAATCACATTCCTTTGTAAAGTAAATTCCTATTCCAATAAATTTCCCAGTGTAGGACATGCCATGCAAGTCACAGTTACCCTTCTAAGGGGAAACTTCTGCAGTGAATTTGTGGGGTAATCTCCTGACTAGAAAACCTGAGAGCAGCCAGGGAATTCAGTTCCTTATCTGTCACCACAGAGGGAATAACCCTGGAAAGAGACCCCAGCTCTGGGCTGTGCACACCACGCCACCTCTGCAGCCTCATGTGGGAGCTCCCTGCTGGGCTGAGCTGCTCTGTGTCCCCTAAGGAGGGCAGGTAGATCAGGAAAGGAGAATTCCAAAGCATGGAGGGCATGGAAAGGCTTTCAGTGTTGGGGAAAGAATGAGTGAATGTGTCCATTTGTGCTGGGCAAACAAATGGACACACATGTAACTGGGGAAAACAAACCCACAGGAGCTTTGAGCACTGAAACCCAGATCTGAGATAGCCAAAACTGATTGCTCAGCTGTCTAAAGCATTTAATAAGCTATGATTAGGTCACAGCCAGGAACCATGGAGAGGGAAGGGATTAAATTCTGCTATAAATTACCAGAGATCACACAGTGTAACACACTCACTCCAGATTTCAAAACATGGGAGTGAGTGGGGATGGGGGACGGGGGACAGGGATGGGGGGATGTGAGAGGAATCAATTCAGGAATGCAGACATGTGCAAGTTCACAATCAAGACAGATGGACAAATTAAAAAAGGCTAAAACAGTGTGGTAATACCCAGTAAAGATGATAAGAGAGAAATTCAAGGATGGTCCAAGTTACACCTGCTGGGGGAGGCTTCTGGGAGATGGGGTGAGGAGGGAGAGGCAGAAACAGCAGGGGAAAAACAGACAGAGAGCAGTGAAAGGAGCAGGAATCATTCAAACCACAGCAGAGCTTCCTTAGAGCACAGCCACAGCAGAAAAGCTCTCGAGCCACTGGGCAATGTCAAGCCAAAGCAGTGCTGTACCTCTGGGAGGTATTGACAAGGAGGCTGGAGGGCAGTTGGGAGGCTATGGAATATTGCATATCTATGTAAAGAAGCTCAAAAATATTTTCTAATTAATGCCATCTGCATTGATCTATGTTCTACACTAACTCTTCTAATAAAAAGACCACATTTCACCCTCAAGAAAAGTGTCAATAATCTTAGTGGGTATTTTTATATATTTGCTTATAAAATAGTGTTTGCGAAAGCAAAAATTTATTTGATTTTAATATTTATTCTCTTAAGGTGGAAGATACAAGTCCTGAACAACAGTGTTTTATTTTGAACAGGAACCAGCCACACAATGCCAAAATACCTTCCTGAATAGCTAAGTGTAGTGTAACTTAAACCATCAGAACCAGTCTGGTAGAAGGAGGCAGGTTCCGTATGCATGAAAGGTATGTTCTGAAATTTCCTCAAAGCCTGTGAAGTGCAAGCTGTATTGAAAAGATTACAAAACCAAACCAAAAATAAATCTGTATTTTAGATTATTTTCTTTTAAAAATAGACCTGCTTATGTAAAATATCTTTAGTGTTCAGAAAAGGATTAGGAGAGAATAGTCACCCATGATTAAAACAAAATAACCATTCTGCTGCACACATGCCCTCCCTTTAAGAAGAGAGGTGATAACCATTAAAAAGTCATTGGGGAATGACTCAGGTACCACAGTGATGAGAGCAGTGCACAGTGAGGATAGAACAGAAAATGCATAAACTGGGTGGGAATGAAGGATTTGTTACTGCAGCCTTCAGCAATTTAAAGAGTATTAAATATATAAACTTGTAACAGGAAAAGTGTGAGACACTGGCTACGTCCCAGAGGGGAACACACAGAAGAGGACCAGGAGCCTTTAGCTGAAATTCTGTGACAGCTCAATTTCTAATTTCATAAGAAAGTTCATAAATAACTGTGTGATTATCAGAATAAATCAGTTATTCTGGTGCACAAGATGCCTGAATGTTAAATAAGCCAGACTTTTAAAACATATTCCATTATTTGTCAACTGGAGTGCAAGTGTGAAGCTTCTTTTTCCAGAGCTGAGAATTCATCTTGATGTCTGTGGTGACAAAATGAGCAGAGTTTTGTTTAAATCTCTGTTTCTCCGTGTTCAGTGGTTTCTCGTCCAGAACAGGTGGACTCCCAGCAGCATTGCAAGAGAGAAAAATATATGACACTGATCATATAGAGAAAGAGATGGGTGTTCTAGAACTAAAAAATGTGATTTTTTTGCTAAAATTTATCGTGGGAGTTGTGCACTTTCATCTGTTTCTTCCAGCTGATGAAAGTAAATTAAATCTGACACTCAACATTTACACTATAAATTTTGTTCCAGAGATGTTCTTTTATTATTGATGATCATTACTTATTAATGTCTCACTTGTTTCACTAGTCTTTAGTATGTTTCTCTATTCCATTAAAACAGTGCAACAATATTACAGCTCTGATGGCCTCCTGGAATCCCTGAACATTTCCAGAACACAAACCTGGCTATCAAAACATAGCCACAAGTGCTCTTGAGTGAGCAATAAAATATTCCCAGCATCAGCACTGGATCCAAGCTTTTATACACAATTACAGGATCAAATAGCTGCAAGGCACAAGATATTTTCAAAGACTGGCTGTGGCTGCCTCTGTCTGCGAACAGCTACTGGAGATACATCTGGAAATAAGGAAACACCTCCACAAATAAATGAATAGAAATAAATTGAAGACTTTGTAAGACCCAGAGCAAAGTCCTGTCAAAGCCATCAGCAGCTCTAAACAAATATATTTTTTCTTTTAGTTAATACCTAGTTTTGTACTTCATTTCCTTAATGATATACACTGGAAACAAGTACTTATTCCTGGGAAGGCTGAATTGTACTATTGTCCTTAAAACACAGATTTTATGTTTTTTAACTTGATGAATTTATTTCAGTTCTACCCCTTTAGAAAGTGAAGAAATAAAGCTGAGTGGTGGAAGATATTTCCCAAGCAGCATCTTTAGCAAGTTTGTCTATAAAGTACTGGCTCTCAAATTGACTCTGAATTTAATTTCTTCGTGTTGCTCTGGACACACCAAGTTACCCCTAAATCCACCAGGATGTTATAAAACACGGGGAGATATTTTCAAAAGTAAAGAATCATTTTCCTTGGCTGAAATATTTCACCTTGGAATTCCCTAAAAAGTTTCTTTGTCACATGAATCTCAAATATACAATCCCAAATTGTATTCAAAGATATGTTGCTTAATCTCTGTCCTCCTCAGTGGAGATGGTCCCCAGCAGAATGAATTAAATTTACTGAATTAAAGCAGGAGTGGAATGACCTAAACAACAAAATTACAACTGAATTATGAGCACTGAGATGACAATGACACACGGACACTTTCACCCTAAGAAGCAGAAGATTTTGGTGGGATTATTTTGAAATGAAATGATATCATAGCTTTTGAGGTCTGAAAGTTTCCTACCCTTTTTCACTTTAATAAAGTGAAGATTTTAATAGAGATCTTTTAGCAACACATGCTGTACTCTGAGGGTGTGAATATTTTCTGACTAGCCAAGTTTACATCCAGCTCACACAGGAAACTCATGGGTTTCTTTAACCTGACAGTAAAATTTGGCTAAAACTGAGTAATATTAATAAAAAAATAATCTTTAGGACATCTGTTCTACACAGTGAAGGGTCATGATTTAGGGTGGGGAAAATAGGCTTTAATTCCTCATTTGAGTAATTCTTCAAAGATCCTAAGTATCCATAAATCCCATAACTGTTTTCTGGCCATCTCACCCTCTGGAATGGCGAACCATTTGTTTCAGTGGCCTCAATATAAAATGAAAACTTAATTTTAGCTTGCATTAAGAGCATTGTAAGAGCGATCATCTTGGTATCAAAAGGGAAGAAAAATGCAGAAAAAAAGAGCAGATTGTATATATTCTAAATATGTAATTTAAGAAAGGGCAGCATTAGGCTGCCTTGGAGGCCTCACCTGCAGCTGAGGGTTTGGCTCTGTGTGGCTACAGACACCACCAGAGTCTTTTCTGCTGTATCACAAATGAAAAAGAATAAATCACCATCGAGGAAAAAGTCCTGAAAAACTCAGGTCAGGAAGGGTGGATGAGGAGGGGCAAAATTATCACAAAAATGTGTAATTTTAATAATTTTCTTCTTTTTTATTGCCTGAGGTGCTTAAAATGCATAACCTATTTTCTCAGATCCCATCAGCACTATATTTCAGTGTTTTACAGAGTAATCAATCCAAGATCTCAGAGTTATCAATAAAATTCCAGCTGAAAGAAATCCATCAGCTATAAAACATGCTTTGTGTTTAGCTGGGCAAACTGAGTGACTCTGAAAAAAAAAAAAAAGGAAAGAAAATAATTCAGTTTGCAATCAGATCTGTGGGGCTCCTCTGATATCTATGGTAGGGTCATACTCACCACCACGTGCCTAGAAAAAAGGCATTTGTCTAAAGCCTTGTTGCAAAACAGAACAGAAAACTTGAGCAGAGCTCAGTGGCTTGTGTTGCTGCCCTTATCCAACATTATCCATTGGTTTCATCCCATAGATTTCTCTTAGGCTGCCAAGCAATCATCCAGGTTAAATTTCTCAGTGAGGTTTCAAAGATGGCTCTAACCACCCCTGCTGTCTCTTAATATACTGGGGGTGTGGTTCAATTTTCATGGTTTTGGTGCTGCTGACTTCAATGGGAGTCAGCACAGTTCTCCAAAGGGTGAGAGACTGGTGCTGCAATAAAGGACAGGCACAACACTTTTTCACAACCCTGTCCCCCCTCACATCCTCTTCCCCTTTTTGTCCCATGGCCCAAACCTGTGGGGAGGAAAGAGCCACCTTGGAGCCCAACAAGGAGCGCAGGGCTCAAAACTGACCTTGGAGTGGAGGAAGTGGCATTTTGATATTGAACCTTAAATCCCACTAAAACCCCATTCAAGATGTTCAAACAATTTATTGTAGCTGGTCCTACAGCCTAGCCTTTCATATTCAGCAGTTCTCCTGCTACCTTTCCCAAAGGAAAATGAGCCTTATTTGAAAAAGGAGTGATTTCAGATATACCAGGGAAGGACTCGCTTTTCAAACATCTTAAAGGCAGCTGTGCAGTCCAAGCAGAGGCTTTGGCAGAAGCCTGATGCAGTGGTAATACTTCCCAATTCAGACTTTTTTTCTTTAATGGAAAATGATGGAAAGTCCTGCTTTAACAGGATTCAGACACTGGCTCTTGGAAACAGGATTTGGTAACCAAAATAAAAAATATCTCAGAAACTTTAATGGTCTCCTTCGCTAAAGCCTGGCCAAGTACTTGCATTTAATAATTGAAGCTATCAGCTTACTTTTACATAGTGGATCTAAACCCTCTCTCCAAAACAGACACAAAATCCCCTTGGCTGCACTGTCTGTAGCCAGAATTTGGGGCAATATATTTGTAAAAATGAGATATAGTGATGGTAACTCAAATTATTTTGTCGTTATTTCTCACTATGGTTAGAAGATGAGGTGACAGCTGATACTCCGCACATCCTGGTGGCAGTGTGGTATTTATAAATATTTAGAGGTGTCAATGAAACCACTGTGACCTCAGGTAGCTGCTGGAGTCCCCTGAAAGAGCTGCATGGAAAGACCCTACATCAATCCCCAGCTGTTCCCGTGAAATCCCCTGAGCTTCCTGAGAGACGAGCGGGAACTTCGCCACAGACCAAACATATCCCACCAGATAAACTCAGATTTTGGCCCAGAAGAGTTTGGATCTTGATCCCCAGCCTTTTAGGGAACAACTCTACTGCTGTGTGTAAAATTAAAAATATTTGAATTTTCTAGCTGAAGGCAAATAAGTAAATTTTCATTAGAACAGCTGTTTTGTGTTAGTTTTAGAGAGAAATATTAAAACTCAGGCATGTGTTGCACTGACAGCAAACTGGCACAGTGGGTTGGATAAAAGGGCCTGGTGAGAGGTACAGATGATGGACCTCACCTCCAGGCAGTTCTTAGGTAGGTAAAGTGGAGAAGGATGCAGAAGGAGAACAGAACCATCCTGGAGGAGTATAGAATGCCCCAGAGTGTCTTTTTTCCACAAAAATGCATTCTCTGCTTCTGGGACACAGCGCTCATTTTCTGCACAGCCTGGCAGGATAATTTACTCACTGGATCACCACAAAATCCAACGACCAGTTTTGTGCTAAGTGTGTGGTAAATCCATGATGGATGCTCTGGAAGCCACAATTGCTACTGCACAGTAACTTGTGGTGTTGGTACAATATGAGATAATGGCAGGGGGCAAAGAGCTGCCTTACAAGGAGGCTGGGCTGAAAATCCAGCTTCAGATTTCAGCCCAGGCCCTTATCACTCTGTCAGCTCCAGATCGAGCCTTTCCAAGTCTTACAAAGGCAAAATAGGGCTATGAAATATTGGAAGTGGGGAAGATTAACGCTTACACAAAAAACCATCATCCCAACTTAAACCAGAGTTTTCCATGACATGTCTTGAGAGTTGCAAAGTTCAAGAGTGCAGCAAGGGGGATATATGTTTTCTTCACAGTAAGTACCATTCATGTTCTGTCACCAAAGAATTTGGACTAGATTAACCAGCTAATGAGGAATTACAAAAGACAAAGGAAAATAAGAATGGAAAAAGGAGAGAATCAGCAAAAGCAACTGGGATCAGATATTTGTTCATTGTAAACCAACACTGACCTTAAGATTTGTGAGAAGCTACATCACATCACCCTCACCAATCCATTGTGTTTAAGCACTTTCATTTGGGGCTGGTTGCATTTGTAGAAATCTGATGGATTAATCTGCTGTTCCTATAATTACTCTTAAAAGGTTTTTCTGTTCGTGTTAATGACAAAAATAATGGAGTTATCTTTGCTAAATCACGAAAGCGGAAGTTATGCAATATTATGATTCCACTTTAGGACAGCAAGGACTTGGAAATAAATATCCATCCCTAAAGTTACCACCAGATTTTCAGAAGGAGCTGTTTTGTAAAAAAGAAGGGAGTTTCCACCCTGCAAAGGATTACATCATTCTGACAATCATTACTGCAGTGGAACAGCACAAGCTCATTCCCCACTGCTTTCTCCATCTCACTTTTCTTTGTGCTTAATGTAAATAGAAATTTTCTCAAATATTTTTACCATTTAAAAAAAAGCAATATTTTTTCCACGAGTTTAATGTGGAACTGCATTTTTTGAACTGGAATGACCCCCCCGGTTGCCCCCTCCTCTCAGGGAGTTGTGCAGAGCCAGAAAGTCTTCCCTGAGCCTCATTTTCTCCAGGCTGAGCCCCTTTCCCAACTCCCTCAGCCTTGCAACGGCCGGAGAATAGGGGGATCCTTTGTGGAGTACAAAGATTAAAGTGGCTTTCACTATTTCTTGCTGGATTTATTCTCAAAAGATTGTTAAAAGGAATGATTAGTAGGAACAAATTGGAATGAATAAGAAGTCTCCATTTGTTAAACAAGAGCCAAGGAATAGTTTGGATTGCATATTCCAATGCTGTGGGGAAAAATTAAGAATATGGTACAAAGTAATTACTTGGCTTTGGAGGAATGGAGCTAATTGGGAGACAGGGTTGGAAAAAAAGTAATTCAGGGGATACACTCTGCGTGAAAAATATCTATGCCTGGAAGGGAAATGGAAGCAGAGGGCAGAAGGGAGGAGAAAGCAGCAAGCCAGGCGTTTCGTCACGGAAGATGATCAGGTTTGCCAAGCATGACATCCCCACAGCGAACTCATGCTGACCACTCATGACTTTCCTGTCCTTCCTGTGCCTGCAGATGGTTTCCAGGATGAATTACTCCACCACCCTTCCAGGGACTGAGGTGATACTGACCAGCCTGTTGTTCCCTGGGTCCTCCTCCTGGCCCTCAGTGAAGACAGGAGTGACACCGGCTCTGCTCCAGTTCCTCCAGCCACCACAATCATTCAAAGATTGCCAAGAGCAGTCTCCTGATGACATCAACGAGGTCCCCCAATATACTTACAGGTACATCCCATCAAGACCCATGACCTTACACTTGTCCAGCTTCCTTAAGTGTTCCCAGACCTGGTCATTTTCCACCAAAGGTAAATTTTCCTTCCTACAAATTATCCCCTGGTTTTAGAGCCTGGGATTGATGAAATTCAATCTGGATAGTAAAGACTGACATGAAGAAGGAATTCAGTACCTCAACCTTCTCCATGTCCTAAGTCAGCAGGTTCCCCACCTCACTCAGGATTGGTGATGCAGGGGCACCTTCCTAAGGAGATAAATCATAACTTGAAAATCTGTTTCTCTTGTGGGGTAGAGTAATAAATATGTACATTTTATTGTTCTGTGTGCATGATCTATGAAATCTTAAAATACAACAAATCACAAATATTTCCTACTATTTTATAAAAGAGGCAAATTCAAAACCTAAACTGTCATTCTTCAAGAGCCTTTTCATTCCAAACCAGAACAGATGGATAAATTTATTTTTTTTTTGTGCCTGAAACTTTTTTGGACTATTTCAACACAGAAACTCCTCACTGGACCATTCCCCTCATGGGAACTGAACTTTGGGTGAATTATACCCAGAGTTTTAGCAGCCTGCAGTGCAGTGTGCTGCTTGGTTCAACACAGATGTGTGATCTTGGCACAGCTTCACAGTGAAAATTGTGCTAAAGTGTGAGAACATACGTGAACCAGAGCTGGGCGAGATAAGCAGAGTGAAAGCCTAGACAGAGGGCAGTTGTTGAAATCCTGATAGTTTGCAGCTTCCAGAGTCCAGAGGAGAAATACTGGCATGAAAAGGTGTTAAAACTCACAGGAAAAAAGAGAAAAAAAAAAAAAGGAGCAGAGGATGGAATAGATGGAATTATCTCTACTATTTTGCCCACTCCTCAGGGGGAAGTAGTAGAGATTTTTTTCTTAGCAATCATCATACGGTACAGCACCGTGAGGTGAGGCAGATTGATGTCAGACTGAACCACTTCCAGTCCAAGCAGTCAATCCAAAGTCTTCAATTGTTTTTCAATTTCTCCACTGGAGGACAGGAAAAAAATTAAAATTGAGATTTTTTTGCACATAAAAAGACAATGGCAGAGATGCTAGCTGCTCAATGAGGAAAAATTTATGGAATATATCAGATTTGTTCTAGTTTCAGGGTGGGGAGGCCCTAGCACAGGGTGCCCAGAGAAGCTGTGGCTGCCCCTGGATCCCTGGCAGTGTCCAAGGCCAGGCTGGACGGGGCTTGGAGCAGCCTGGGACAGTGGAAGGTGTCCCTGCCCATGGCAGGGGGTGGAACTAAAGAATCTTTAAGGTTCCTTTCAATCCAGACCACTCTATGATTCTATGACTCCATGACCCAATTAAATGGATTTAATTGCCTGCCTAACCCCAGGCTGGTCCTTCATCCACACAAGAATGAGGCTGAAGCTGATCAGCTTCAGTCTCCATCACCAAGCCAGCCTTTCCTGGTTCCCCTCATGTAAAAGGCCAGCCTGGCAAAATCCTGGTGCAGACAGAACCACAGCCAGCCTTCCCCAGCACTGTGGCCTGCTGCCAGCAGGGATTTTTCCTGCCTGGAGCTCCCTGACGTAACTAGACGAGGCAACCCTGTGCAAAGTGCAAAAAAAGATGTTTTGTGAGGCTGAAATGAATGGCCATGGCAAGCAAAAAAATAGCTCATTGCTGGGACTGGTGTAAGGCATTTTATGAGTCATTACCTCAGAGGGATTTCATTGGAGTTCTGGGAAATGAGGAACTGGGGGCTCATTTGTCAGGATTTCAGAGCTGCAGGTGAAACGCTGCCTTCGATAAGTGGATTCCTGAAAGTCCTAACTGGAGGATGACACATCAAAATACAACTTACTAAAGTAGTAGATTAGCCTTTATTTTGGGAAAGCCGTGCCCCAGGGAGATCTGAATGTTCTTTCACTTTCTGTGAATGAATGACATCGTTCATGTTAATGTTAAAAAAGTTAGTTAAACATTTTATTAAATGTAACTTCCTGGTCCTGTGGTCACAAACAAAAGTCACTTGTTATAATAAATATTGAAGACACATCAGTAGCTTTCTTCTTCTTGTCTTAGGCTGAGTAATTTTAAATGCCAAACATTTCCTCATTAAAACTCTTTCATAATGTTAAGGGATGGGGTAAAGAGGGCAGAAGATTAAAATCTCCTTGTTGCACAAAGTGTACTGCAATCTCACATTATTGATATTTACAGTACTGGCTGGGATGACTCAGTCCACCACAGGACACTGAGTTTTGGTCACAGCAGAAACTAGAGAAGGAAGAAAAAGCCCCTTTCTCTGAGACAATGCAGTCCTGATAAAACAATGACTCTGGAGAATTCCTCGTCTATGAGCCATGACAGCTCAATTTCAATTGAATTTCTATTTTCAGAGTTTCTAAGAGAAGATTCTTTCTATACCACTCAGCAAAGGGGAATAGTGGAAGTCCTCATTTTCCTGTACTTCTCCCAGGACAGGGGGGCAAAGCATCATCTTCAGCCCTCCAGCCTATGGGACAGTTCTGTGGAGGCAGAGTCTGATCAGTGCTGAGGCAACTGAACAAAATTATCAGGAAATCTTTCTGCAAGTTCTGCTGCCTTACAGACGTAGACTATCAAAGGCTAAACTCAAAAGAATTTTCTTGAGAATTGCAAAAGACATTTCAGTGCACCAGGCCTTCTCCCTGTCAAATTTGAAGGTCCTCCTCCCAACACCAGAGGTATGATAGAGATTCTTGCACTTTGGTGGAACGGCCCCAGTTTCTCTGGCCTGTGAAATGGTTAAACCTTGGCCTTCAAAACAGTCGGCCTAAGGCAGAGAAAAATCACGGAAAGTTTCGGCCCAACCCATTAATGTCTGGCAAAGCCGTAACCAGCTTAAAACAGAGGCCTGTAATTAGAGCGGGTCGGAACATTCTCAGCTAAATGAAATTTCAGTGAACTACGCTGCTTCATCCAAGCCAAAACAACATTTTTCAGAGACATATCTGCTTCCACAAGGTTTTTGTTGGGAAGGCTGAGAGGGAAAGCGTGCTCACACTCTATAGCCTGAAGATGAGGTCACTGGTTTGGGGTGTATGAGAATCCAGTTGAGGCCCTGACTCACAGAGGGTTGCAGTAAAGAACGGTGCTCTTGCATCAGCAGTACAAAATATCCAAATGCCAGAGCATCTCCCTGGCTGGGTTACCCACAAAAAATTACTTAGCACAAGATACATGCCTTGATTATGATGTTCAAGAGATTTTATGTCTTCAAGCACCACACACAAAGTCACATTTTTGAACATTATAGGTTGATCTGAAAGGGAGCTGACCTCTTCCAGAAGTCTGTGCTTCTAATGGGAAAGTTGGTCAATATTTAAACTTTAAAGGTCTCATCAGTAAGTGCAGTTCTTAGACAGATCAATAAACATTTTTTTGAAATTACGGGCAATAAAAAAGGGGAAGAAAACATTAATATTACCAGGTGGAAAATCCTTACTTTTTCATTCTTATGGTTTTCATATTTTATACATGCACATGAATCAGGGAATAGCCGGAGAAAATATGTTTGCAATTAAAATGTATTTCATACTGTGGTGGGTCCTCCCATCCATTACAGTGAGGTTTGAGGCCTACAAGTCTTGTTCTAATAAAGGACAGAACATAATTTGTCATTCCTGAAGGTTTAAGCAGGAATTCCTTGCACTGCTGAGTTGAGCTGATGCAAACCTTTGCTTTCATGCACTGTTACCTGTCTACAGCTTGTGCAATTATTTCATTTCCCAAACATCAGGTTTGGTGCACACCTGCTTTTTTTGAAGATTATCCAAAGGTTTTTTGACATAAATGTTGGGCTAATAGCATTCACTGCGCTGTTATTGCTCATGTCAGCAGAAGGGAGTCACATGACACAGAAGATTGGGATCATATTTGGCTAATTCAATGCAAAGAATAATGCAAGCACATATTTTTATAAAAACATATTTTCTCACTTAGAAGCACTGCTTTTTCTATATTCTCCTTTAATTCTTACCATATCATTCTCAAAAATATTTAATTTCTGTTATTCGTGCAATATATTTAAAAACATAAAACAAAGACATAGCTTCAGAGGCAAATAAATGAAGCATTTAAACCTGAGAGTCTGTTCTCAAACCACTGAGATCTGTGGCAATGTTTCCCTCCCTGAACATCAAAATTCTGAATTCAAGGGATCAGGGTCATTGCAGCTGAGGATTGAGTCTTTCAAAAGAAAGTGAAAATTTTTCCTCAATAACATTTATGAAAATAAAATTCAGTGCTTATCGACTGTATACTTCATCTTTCTATTTCAGTTACGCTTTTGTTGGAAAAACTCTGGAAGTTTCTGAGGTCACACTTTAAAATCCTGCAGCTGCGTGTTAATAATCAGATTTTACGAGCTAGGAGGAATAGTACAGTAAGTACTTGTTCAATATTTAAGTTAACCTATCAAGAATAATTGCATTAATTTAAATGATGGACCATTCCAATTCTCCTCATGGGATGCAAATTAAAATGTTTGAGGTGAAAACCAGAGCAACTCTAGAAAACAAATCATTCATTTAATATTCAGCTTAATAGCCTTTCACACTTCCTGCTGACCTCAAAGCACATTTTCATTTCTCGCTTTTTTTTTTTTTAAGGCCATGCACTCTCACAAAATTAAACACAGTAAAGAGGAATTCAATATCCTAAAAGCTCTGTGAAACCACAAAGTGTTCAGAAAGAAAAAAAGAAACTTGCAAATTTTCACATGCTGAACCAGATTGGTGTGTTTTGCTTTCCATTACTGGCTGGCACTTCTCACAAGAAATGAGGACAATGGATATGAACGAAATCCTGGTGTCAGGCTAATGATTCCCTTGGATTTTGTGGTGATTCCAGTATCTCCAACTGTACCTTGGGTGCAGCCATCCACACAGACATCCCTGCTGCTCCATTTTCCTGGTTTTCAAGCACTTCCCTTTGCAATGTTCATGATGACTTTTAACACAGATTACTGACAATTAATAAATGTATTTATTTTAATATAGTAATAAATTTTAAAAATAAATGTGAATGCTTATATAGTGACTAGAAGTATAAAAGATTGTATAAGTGCTAAGTATCAAACTTATGATTTCAACAATCCAAAGAGCTCTCACATGCTCCTGAAAAAAATCTGAATTTACTCACGTAAATTTTCTACCAGACACTTCTGACTTTGTACGAAAAAGGAGGTGAAAACTCCTTTCACATGCTGAGCACATGCATAAAAGAACATGTGTTATTTATTAACAGGAGAAAGCATTTATTAAAATCTATCCTGGCTTTTGCAAATAAGATGACTTCATCCACAGGAAAGAGGTGTATATGATAAGCTGTTATTTCAGGACTGTTTTGAAAACATTTAAAAAAGGCCTAAAACTATTTTAGATGCCACTTTTAATTAATTTAATTTCCAGAAGGAATTTGACCAGTCACAAAGCAAATCATAATCTTTGGGAAGACCTTAAGAACCACTCATTTAAAACTCTTTATGGCATAGTAATGCTTCTAGTTCATTATTTTATGAACTGCAGAAGTGTCAAAAGCTTTTTATGGTTTGCATTGAACATTTTGAAGGTCTATCTCAATTCTCATTGTAAAATGTCAATATTGTCTGGAGCAAAACCAGCAAAATATCTTTTACTACCTGATCTTAATCTTCCAGTCCATTCTGCCAAGTGCTAAGAGGAGAATTTAAGAGTAATTCACAGTAGTCACAAACACTCAAGTCACTTCATCTTCTACTGTAAACTTACCTAGAATGAGATACTGTATCATATTTTCCTTACATTAATATCCTGCTCAGATCACCATCAGACTATTTCTAACTTGGCTATTTAAAATTTTTCCATTTTATTCGCCACCTCCCTCACCTAAATGATGAGCAGAGTAGGGATTTTCCTGAGGGCTATAAGGGAAAGCTGAACTCAGTAGAACCTTCCATGCTCCAGAATGTTGTATAAAGCATAAATGGAAGTGGTTGAGCACCGTCAAGGGAGAAACCAGCAAGAAAATGAAGGATAAGTAAGAATGGGATTAAAAACACAGCATGGACCAGAACAACTTGATGCACATAAGGACCTGATTTGGACATGGGGAAGAACAGGGTGTGATCAATCACCTGAAAAGCAGCTGCATTCACTCCCTGCAGAGTTCACATTCATGGCTCTGTGTGCAGATGACAATCGATGTCTCCTTCTCTTCAGGATGGAGCTCATGAAGGGGTTGTTTCACAATTGGTTCAATACAACCCCACCAAATACCTTTGAAAATTTCCAGGCTATGGGATGGTCCCTTTTGCTCTCCAGGCCATGAATTTTCAGTGAACACATCTATTTTTTTCCTCCACCTATTTCATGGTAGGCAGAAAATCTTCCAAAGAAAGGAAAGGGTTTTCATGGATGAGCACAGGATCAGACTGGAGCCCATAACTGCAATTAAAGTCAGATATTGAAGAAAATAGGACATGACACAGGAGCTGGTTGGTTTTAATGCAAATGCCCCAGGCTTTTGACACTGACTATAAAGATCTATCATTAACTGCCATCAGTACTATTAAAAGGTTTCATTTATCCATGATGAGCCAGCATTGAACAATTCTTATTCTATCCAAACAAAAAATAAATTAACAAAACCCTGATTCCAAGAAAAAAGACAAATATTTATATTAGGTCTTGGTTTCATTGCAGAAGGCCACAGTCACTACACTTTACTCTGCCTCTTGGTTTTCCTTTGCACAGTTAACCACAGAAGCCATTCTGCACTCACATGCCTTTGTTTTATTTGGCCCTATTTTCTCAAACCACCTCCCAGTACACAAAAGCTGCTGGTTTGTGAAATCAGCTCTGCACTGTAGAGAAATCAGGGAGCATTTCTCCAGCAAACAAGTCTTGTGAGGGAATTTTTAGGCTAAAACTGCAAAATATTCTTTTAATTTAGCACAGTGCTTCATAGGCAGTGCATGGAAATATTCTCAGATAAAAGACAACAAAAAAATGTGTCTTAAGGAACAAAAAATAGAGAAAGGTATCCTTCAGAGTCATGTTAAATCCAACTTTTTACTGGTTGAAATGAAGTTAAATCAAGTGACATGGCAACCCCTCATGGCAGAGGGCTGGAATGAGATAATCTTTAAGGCCCCTTTCACCCAAGCAATTCTATGATTTTATAACATATTAATGGTCAAGCATAATTAAGAGATATTAGACCTTACAGGTCTCTTTCTGGAATTTTTTAACTTTTCCCTTTGACTAAATTCAAGTGAATTGCAAATCAACATTTTAAATTATTTGAAAGCTTGATTACTCAGTATTATGATTCATTTCCAGTCAGAATATTGTTGAATTAGAAATGTGTTATTAGATCACGATGATATCACAGTTCAGAAGTTCTCCTCCAAAGATGCACAAGTTCTTTCAAATAATAAAAGAAATAGTACATTTGCAAATAATTAGATATCAAATTATTAACCAATGAATGTGTCAGAGGAGTGCTGGAAGTGCACGTTGTGCAAAGAAAAGGAATTTAAGAAACAGAGTGCAGACTAAAACCAAGGGTCTACTGGAAATATCCCCTAAGATATTACTCAGTGTCATGAGAAAATTTCTTTTCTGGCTCCTGAGATTGAACACTGCATTAAAAATATGTTCTTCTATCTCTAATCTGCAGTAAAAGGGAGTTTGGAGCCCTCAGGCTGAGCTTCCTGCTGGTGCAAGCAGCACAGCTGGGTTTTCTTCACCAATATTTGCTTCCATGTATTATTTTGTGAAATTCTTCAGATTTTCTAAAAAGAACTGACAGATACCCAGCGTTTTCATCACACAGGAAATTCCATTATTGAAACACTTTGTCCTGATATCAAATCAGGACAAAAACTCAAAGTATCCCTTTGGGCTTTTTCACACAGGAAAAACATTCCCAGCTCTGTTTTTAAAAATGCCAACTGTTTGGAGTTGGTTTAGTGAAGAATGTTAATATTTTGTGACAAAATCTCACTGAAAAAAAAAAATCAATTTTCATTCCCCATGTCTCCATTTTGACTTCCCTGTACAAGTTTGGTTCCTAAAGTGCTGCAGAACCACTTTTCCTTGGTAGCTGGATATTGGATGTGCTAACACAAAGAGGTGCATTTTGGCAAGGTGTTTGCTGTATTGCAATAAGTATCCTTGATTTTATTAATAACTAAATAAAACTGATTACAGAATTCATGAAAACAGCCAAAAAACAGTTCAATAAATTTCTTTCTAAATACATAAATAAATTGCTGCTTATATCTCAGCCCAAGATATGTACTAGCTCGGTAAGTACCAGTGTTGCTTCCAAAATAATGAGATTTATTTTAATTTAGGCAACATTTCACCAACGAATCTACAAAATACTTCATTAATGATGATTTACAGATGTACTGTGCTTCTGAAATGGACTCTTCCTTTGCACCTCTCACCTGTAATTTTATTTATGATTCTCCTGATTCTCAGTTTAACTTCTAACTCTGCACATATCTTTCATATGAAACTAAAAATGTAAATAACCCCTTTTTGAATACAGTGTTTTGAATAGTTTGCACTTCCAGAGTTTCAATAATTTAAATTATAAGATGTGGCAGAATTTACTTTGCAGTCACTACAGTTGTGTTAGGCATAGATTTACAGTACCTGATGTTTTTCCATTCAGCTGGAAAAAATTTCATCTTGGAGAAGCAAAATTATTTCATATAGTAATTTCATTTCTTACCTTTCTAACTCTGGTGAGTTTAACGATTTTCTAGATCATTATAGAAACTATTATTTTTAACAGAATGTGTATTTTGGGAATAAAAATCATAGTATAGAAAGACCACAAAAATAATCTCATTTCCAGTACTAAAAACCTTCCTACTTAAACCTAATCCCTATTAAGAACTATCAGGATTTTTACAAAAATCCTGTTACCACAGAGGGGAATATCCTATTTGATTTTTATAGGATCAGATGTATGCTCATTGCATTTGTCTGCTTTTCAAAATTAATTAAGGTCTTAAACACTTTCCATGAAAATATTGACGGTGAAAGGCAAAGGCAAAGTGAGACATTATTCCTGTGCAGTGTCGTGTTTGCTGGGATGGGTAGAGGGGTTTGGAGACGTGATTTTTTTGTATTTCAGCTTACTGGGTTTCAGTTCATAAATTTGTTCATTTGGCTTTAAAACTTCATCCTGACTCATTTTGCAGTCAGTGCTGTTAATCACAGAATCATGGAATGGTTTGGGTTGGAAGGGACCTTGAAGCTCATCCAGTGCCACCCCTGCCATGGGCAGGGACAACTTCCACTGTCCCAGGCTGCTCCAAGCCCTGTCCAGCCTGGCCTTGGACACTGCCAGGGATCCAGGGGTAGCCACAGCTTCTCTGGGCACCCTGTGCCAGGGCCTCCCCACCCTCCCAGGGAGGAATTCCTTCCCAATATCTAATTTAAACCCACTCTCAGTTGGGAGCCATTCCCCCTTTTCCTGATGCAGAGTCCCTCTCTGGCTTCCCTGTAGCCCCTTCAGACACAGCAAGGTGCTGTGAAGTCTCCACAAAACCTTCTCATCTCCAGGCTGAACAGCCCCAATTTTCTCAGCTTGTCCCCATAGGGAAGGTGCTCCAGTCCCCTTATCACCTTTGTGGCCCTACAGAGTCCTCACACAGCTCCAGTGTCCCACACCCCAGGACATCTGAGCGTGGAAGGAACATTTCTGTCTTGAACAGAGCAGCTGGACACGAGATATTTCCTGAGATGTCACCTTCTTGCAGTGGTGAAAACCATACAAGGAGCGACTCAGGATGCACCTCTGTGGGAACCATCCCTAGAGTGAATAATCATTCCATCCCGTGCCTTGGAATCACAGATTTCTGTGGTAGGACCTGGTTCTCACCTGATCTCCTCAATCAGCCCAACACAGGAGCACTCTAATGTTGCTTGGGGTCTTCCAAGCAAAGGCCCATTGCCAACAATAGCTGATTATTAATCTCTCCTAGCAGGGTTTTGAATGACTATAAGAATATACAATTTGGACTAACACAGCAGAAATCCTTTCTTTTTTATCTTTTGATTGTTCTTTGCTCTCATATGCTTAAATAATTCAAAACATTAGTGCCTCCCCTTGTTTCTGACTGCAAAGGACATCTGTTCCTCATTCATTCATCGAGTGCCTGCATGACATTTGCTGCCTGGATCCTTTCCTTTGAAACATGCACTAACTAAAGATGAGCTTTTATTCTAAAGCTAAACAAAAGTTTTGTTCACTGAGTGAACAGGTCTGCATTGGGCAACATTTGAAGTCACAGTCTGGGCAAAATCTCTGGGGTTTTTAACTGAGAACGTTTATCTGAACAGAACAAGAGGAGTATGAAGATGCTTTACTGATTCATCAGCTCCAGTTCATCCAAGAACAAGGTAATGCTGCTTTCATTCCACATTTTCCACAACATTCTTTATATGTTGCTCCTGTTATCAAGTTTTCCAAGCCAAAGACTCAGAAAGAAAACAAAATATGCAGTCACAAATCACAGCTATTTCCCCCTTCCCAAAAATCCACGTGTTTAGAAGTCACACACGGCTTATTCAGAACTCAGAGAGGCTGTAATCGTAAGAGTGACAGAACTGCAAGGGCCAGGGCAGGGACAACTTTCTAGCTCTCATGTCACATAGCCCAGGGTCACCTGTTGTTGTGAGCTGAAGGTTTTGCATCCCTGGAATTCAAAGCACCCCTGTGGGCAGTGACAGCAGTGCCTGCCATGGAGGAAAAGGTGGCACAACTGTGCCTTTTCTCCCCCAGGATACCCAGAAGAAATTGAGCGTCTTGTCTTGCATTCATGGGAGCTCTGCAGCTCATGGTACTGCCCAGAGCTCTCTCTCTTCCACAAACTGGCAAAATAGGGAATTTTAAATACAGCTGGCAAGCACAGACTTTGCAAGTCCAGGCTTTTTTTCCCCATTTTTAGATTTTTTTCCCAGGGAAGAAGAGACAGATGTGCATCTTACAAAAAGCTCTCTCCTTCTTCAGAAACCATTTATCACAATGCCAATTAAATAGATCTCACCAGGTTCCTTCTTCTCATTCTCACTTCCTCCATAGTCTCCCTCATCTATAAACAATTTTATATAACTTATAGCTTTTGTTACCACGCTGCTCTGAGTTGGTTCACACTGGCACCAGTGTTCATGAACCACCCATTCCTATCTCATCTGGGCACACTGGTTTGTTTTTGGAGTCCCACAGGCTAGAAATGCCTAAGAGTTATTAACTACTATTCCAGAGCAGATGAAAAGTGTAATTTTGTCTGCAGCCACCTGCCAACTTAGAATTGTCAAAATTGCAACCAGCTTTTGATTTTTAAAAGCCCACATTTTAATGATAGTCTCTTGCAATCTCTGTTTTCCTTTACAATTATTTAAAAGCCAATTTTCCACCATTCATTCTTCACTTGGCATTCTCTCTTCTAATGGCTGGCACAGAGAAATGTAGTTTTGTCATATAATTTCATTCCATGGGGCACTCCCAGCTCTATGTTTCATAGATTTATCTCTTCATTTTGTTTGCTTTTAAGTTGTTATAGGGAAGAAGCATTGTTGAAAAGAGGCAATATCCTAGAACAATTTTGCAATCCACTCAAGATCTTTATGTTACTGAAATAGTAGCACAAAATTCCTCTGGGTTGAATGTCAGTGGAATTAACAGCAAATCTGAAAATAAAAGCAGTGCTTCAAGAAACAGCTGAGCTGTAAAAGCAAAGGTTCTCTGATATTTACTTACCCAAAGTCTGCAGCTTTTATGACATGAGAAAACAATATAGCCTCATTCTGCCTTCTCAACCAGTCTGGTGGTGTAACAGCCTTACTCACTTCAAACTCATTAATTATATGATATCTAGTGGCTAACTGCTACTTCTTGACTGGTTTATATTTTCTAATATTCATCCAGGATGCCCCAAAAGCAATTACTTTGATTTACTCTCTTCCCTGGAAATTCAAAATTTTGGAGAGGCTGTAACTCCATGGTGTCTCTGTCAAGGAAAATGTCATTTACATGACACTGACATATAGAACCCAGTTTTTATTGATGCCATTAAGCATCTGGCATCTTGGATATATATGGCTTTTGTAAAGCTGGAAAATAGTTATTGGTTGCCCCTGTAATTGCAGTCATAACCACTGTGTTTTCTTCTTTGAGTCTCTTTGCTCTGTTAGCATGATTATTCTTCACAAAATAACTTCTACAGAATTTTTGCTATAATCACAGCATCCTTCTCCTGACAAAAGCTCAAGCTGGCCACATGCACTGAAATTGGGTTTATATCTTTGCAGAGAGGAACTCCCTGCTTCATCCCTACTACCATGTCCAAGGGAGCTCAAGATTGTGATCCCCCAGCAGTGCCTTATAAAAGACTGGGTAGAATTAATATTATATCTATTATTGCCCTGCAAGGTGCAATTTCAGCCTGCAATAATAAGAAAACGTATTTCCAAGAATTCCTCTTATAGATGTGCATGTTCTGCATAGCCTCAGATGACTCTGGGAAAGACATGAAAAGTAAGAAAATAGAAACATTTTGCATGAGTGTCTTCACATCCCTCTGAAATTTCCAAGCATTTTATCCAGATACCTTGAAACCAGTAAATACCTATTTAAGGAGAGAGGTGAGGGGAACTTGGCCCTTAGTTTTTTGAGGACCTCGCTGCTGGTGGGCCACAAGTTTTTTCCTGGCTCTGAACTTTAAACGGGAGTCTCAGCTCATAAAGCATCAGGAGCAATATTGCAACAGCACTGCTGCTTCCTGATGTCTGGATGGAGAGTCCTTCAGACGCTCCCCACCCACTCAGCCTGCTGGTACCTGGCATTTGGCCCTCAAAACAGTAGAGGCTGCTCTTTTGAACAGATATTTCCATGTCTGGCAGGGGACTGAGACAGGTTCTTTTTTCGTCTTGTTTTTCGCCGAGATGCGCGAGGAGCAGTGTGACCCTGGAGCTGTCATTCAGCCTTAAAATGTGTCTCAAGCAGCAGAAAACGTGGAAGCAGCAGCTTCCCATTCATCATTTGCTACCCAGACGGAATCCTTGCTGGCTGCCTCCTGATCTACAGAGATTTCCACGGAAATGGAAACCTCTGATGACATCAAAAGCTCGATGTGGGTGTGAGAGGCACCTGGGCTTTGACTGGAGTGCTTTGGAAAGGCTTTTAACATGACAATGCTGCCAAAGCCCCTTTGATATATCCCTGTTTCACTGACTCTGGGACCTTTTGAGAATTACTTGCAAAGTGTTTAACTCAAAGTACCACAGGACAGCAAACTTGCAGACATCTGAAAGGCTGCAGTTCTGCTGCTCACACTTTCCACTGGGATAACCTAGCCCGGGGAAACCTGCCTTGAGGACTGATTTGCAAAGAAAATAAATTTAAGGATTCTTTCACTACTAAAAAAAATGATACCTAAAACCTTTCTTATTACCATGGCCTGTTTGTGGAGTGTTTGCAGGGAAGCAGGTGTGCCTGCTTTATAACATGTTAATAGAAGTATTCGCTGGTTAAGGTATCACCAAACAAAGTCCACACAAAAAATTGACCCACAGAAATGTCACCAATCTATGACACGACTCAGCTACAGCTCCTGTAAACTGTGAAACAATTTTGTCTGGTCAGTGTTTTCTGCAGACACTTCTCACACGAAATCCTGCTTGTTCAAAAGAGCAGCTGTTCTGCTAAAAGACCATTTTATCTTGCCCTTTTAAAGCCAAAGTTGCCTTAAAACATCAAAGATACAGAAAGGATTGGCAAGGGACAACTTGTCACAGTTGCAGACAAAATGAGGCTTATTAGCTTTCACCAAGCCATCAACAGCATGGTTTGAATGTCTAAGCACAGTTTCCCCAAAGTGTCTGGAAGGAATACAAGTCTCCTGGGGTCGAACATCAGGAGTGGTTCCACACAAAACTCAGGGCAAGGGACAAAAGGCTCAACCTAAAAATGAATTGCCTGCTACCAGGAGGCTCTGTGCCTACATGGCTCCTGTTCTGTCCTCATATTGCAGCAAATTCTGCAGTAAAGTATTGTTGTGAGAATATCTTTTCATGCAGGGAGATTAAGCAAGCAATGAAGAATTATGATCGCTCTGAAACTTGTGAAGAACATTTCTTAGAACAATTCACTGTGGTTGTCACTCAAGTGCCCTGTACTTTTACAAGAGATGTCTAAAACACCTTGTTGAGAAATTATTTGATGTCTTTGTTAACTCAACTACATTGCATACAGCTCAGTATGCTTATGCTACCTAGAAATGATCAAAATTTTTATAGGGCAGGAAAAAATAGACAATATTTCCATTATTCTTCAATACACTTCTCAGAAGACCTCAAATTAGAAAACCAGAGCTATGAAGCTACTATATTTATCTTAGAATAAAAATAAGAAAAAGAATTTTCTCCAAATAGCAAATATTTTAAGCACAATCAAAGCTATCCTTAAATCCTCTCAAAAACATACCTGCTTTAAAGAAAATTAGCAGATCTTGCTAATTAGGTTTTTCAGAGCCAAATCCCCATGACAGCCTTTTAAGATACCTCTCATGATGCAATTCATGATGTCAGAAAATGAACCTTATGTTTGGAATTATTTTATCTTAGAGAAAGCTGTAGCCACAAGATAAGGAAAAAACACATTCCAGGAACAGAACAAAAGAACCTTACATATATACATTTCCTTTATTTTCTGTCTGGAAGCAGCAGTGGCTGATAGTAATTTTTTTCAGGACTTTTGCAGGGATCTGCAGTTATTATTTTTTGCCACAGCTTTCAGATTACGCTGCTTTCATACTTCTCCTACCTGTCAAAGGGTGAGCCTCTTTAATTTGTAACCCTTTGTGTAGCTTATCTCTTGACACTGAACTCACAAAAGTGCCTGTTCCTAATTTCCTCTGCAGTATCTCCCCTTTGTTTGCATCTATAAATGCTTCCAGGAGAAAACAGGGTAAATCTGCCGTGCTTTAAGTGAAAGTAATCTGTTTATATGAGAAACAAGAAAGATGGAGAGACTATTTACAAGGGCCTGGAGCGACAGGACAAGAAGGATGGCTTCAAACTGACAAAGCTGAGCCAGAAATGCCACAAAAAACTCAGGTGGCTGAGCCACTGTTGTTGGGCATGAACACTTACACAGAGCTGTGCCTGCCTCTAATCCAGCCTGGACAAAATATTTAACAATATTCTCTGGACACTTCTGTCTTGACAGGCTAGAAAATTCAAGCCAGAAATACAAAAGATGTAGCTGAGCAAGGGAGTGTGGCTGAAGCACAAACCCCAGCACCAGCCAACAAAACAGGCCTAGAGATAGACTGCAGCCAGAGCTTCTAAGAGGAAAAGTATTCCCCTCAGTGGAAATTTTAAGAGGAATTCCAGGAAAGGGAGAAACAGGTCATAAGAGAAAAGCTGGCCCAGCCGGGCAGCTGCATGATACACCCAGGGGCCGCAGGTCAGCTTAGTGGGGTTGAAATGTAGGAAGAAGCACTAATTCAGTGCTACTTAAGTCTCTCTTGCAGTTTGTTACACGATTATGTGGAGCAAATATACATTGTAGTTGTCACTGACCCCTGAGAAAACATAAAATTGTCTCAGTTTTACAAATGGTACTCAGACAAATAAATTCACTGGTGATAGAGTTTTCTCCCAGTATGAGCCCCACACTGAAAATGTGCTCTAATTAACTCCTCTGTTTTTGATGTGAGCATCTCTCATAACATTAGGTAAGGAAATCTTCACCTTTTATTGCTGAAATGTGAGTAGCAGAGAGGAAGGTGTGGACAAGTTTACCTTGGAGTAACCTGCCACTTATTAACCACCATGGGCCCTGCTCTGAGCCCATCTGGAAAAGTCCTGGGCAGCTGATGGCCACGCTTGCCATAATCATACGATGGCAATCAAACCAATTAATTTTAATAAATGACTCACAAATGTCTTTATGATTACAGTAATAATACCTCTTCCAACTTAGCCTCTGCATTCTGCTAAAAAAATAAATAATACTGCAGCCTCCATCTGGTTTTGCATGGAAACATCTGGCCAAGTGCTGTTATTTCACAGACACTACCCCCCTACCCTTATCTGTGTCCACTTAATCTACTGCTTTTTAATTCCATTTGCATTTCTAATAACTTCGATGTCAGTTTTACAGATATGATAGTTTGGTTGTTAATTTAAAAATGCAACAAGACTTATCCCAAACCCAGTAGATTCCACTAGTATCATGTGAAGAGCTGTCAGTTTGGTTTGGTACATTTATCTCTGGTGTTGGCTGGAGTAAAACACTGAATATTTAACCAAAATTACTGTGGGAATGCACTTTTTTTTTCATAGAACAAGTAATTTTCCATCCTTTCATAGCTGGCATGCATTTTGTGCAATTTTGCACTTTTAGAAACAGAAAGGAAGTCATAGGTTTTGAGAGAGACACAGAATGTACCTGAGCTTGATTGCTGAAGATGGGCAAGACATTTTCACCGAGGCTGTAATAAGCAAAAGCACTCAAGGCACAGTTCTGACCCAAAGACAAACCTTCCCCTGTTTCTCTTAATTATTTTGTAAAGCTGTGGTCAGTGCTCTGCTCCTCTGTGTTAGATGTAAGATGAGGAGATGGAGTGCAGGAGGAGAGGTTGCTTCAAAGTTCTGCCCCTCCAGAGCTCCACGTGTCTCCAGCACTGAGAAGAAACGAATTCCAGGTATAATCTTAAATATGAGTCTAGGGAAGCACAGAACCATGGAATAACAGAATGGTTTGGATTGAAAGAGACCTTACAGATTTAGTTCCAACCCCTCTGACATGGGTTACATTCCTCTGGACCAGGTTGATCCAAACCCCACCCAGCCTGTCCCTGAACACTTCCAGGGATGGGACTTCCACAATATTAAGGCAGCTGTTCATGGGATCCACTTCCAGCATCCCATAACCGGTGGCCATCCAGGGAGGAGCATCTGTGTCCCAGCCCAGCTCAGAGCCCAGGGCAAAGACAGCCCTGCCCACCCCGTTCCCAGGGTTTGAGGAGGCTGCAGGTCAGAAGTCCATTTCCCCTCTCTCTCTCTCAGACAATCCAAACTTGCCCCATGTCTGACATGTCCAGCCACCAGGACAGCCCGGGGTGCAACGCCCCATTCCCAGAGGAAATCTGATCTCCCCAGGATATGCAGCCTGAGGAGCCAGGACTGCCTTCCTGTCCAAATGCCTGCAGCCCAAAGCTGTGGGGGAGTGCTCAAGCTGGAACTCGTTCTTGGTGTGTGGAGTGTAAATCAACAGGGGAAGGTCTACAACAATCTGTAACACACAATTTATGCTTTCACAGGCTTTTATCTTTCTAGTTCCCTGAGGTAATGGAGTAATTGCAGGTAATTATTGCAGAGATTCTTATCTAATTCATACTGGGAAATCTACCTGACAGATATTATTCGTTTAGCCAACGAGCACAGCTAAATTTAATTCCTATCTGGTCTCAGTTCAGTCTTTGAAAATAAAATAATGATTCCACAATTCTTTGTGCTACTGGCAAAGTACTGAGAAAATTGATGTGGATAAAATGCCTGTGCTTAGCAAAATTATGAATATGCTTTATTTAACTTGCTCTCCAAACTAACATTACAACAATGAATATATTCACACTGAGGTTTTAGAATTAAGAAAACAAAGATGAAACTCTATTTCATTTTAGACTCCTTAAGGGGGAAATAATATTATATTTATCTATGTCTTTTCTATTTCTGTCCCAGGCATTAAGATAATTTTGGACACTTTCCTCACAATCTGTCTTTTTAGTTATTTCTCAAAAAAATATTTATTTTGTAAAAGACATTTTTATCTAGAAGAGAAACCAAAGATTATGTTACAACAGCCATTTTTTACTCTATTTCTAAGATGATTGATTGGTTTGGCTTTCGAATCAATGAATTTACTAAATGCAAACAATCACTGAATCTATTTTAACANACACACAATTTATGCTTTCACAGGCTTTTATCTTTCTAGTTCCCTGAGGTAATGGAGTAATTGCAGGTAATTATTGCAGAGATTCTTATCTAATTCATACTGGGAAATCTACCTGACAGATATTATTCGTTTAGCCAACGAGCACAGCTAAATTTAATTCCTATCTGGTCTCAGTTCAGTCTTTGAAAATAAAATAATGATTCCACAATTCTTTGTGCTACTGGCAAAGTACTGAGAAAATTGATGTGGATTGTGTTCCTTCCTTCCTTCCTTCCTTCCTTCCCAAAATCAATAAAACACACTTATATGACATTTAAGTCATGTTATACCCTTAGTGCTCCAGTTTTTCATCCTGGTTTGTTTGAATTACATCCTGATTCAAATTATAATTTTGATTTTAATGTGGGAGATTGCTGAAGCAACTGGGAGGCAATTCCCAACAACAGTTTTTGCAACACTGACGTGTATTTGGGAATACTGTTGGAAGCACGTTATAACTTAGCCATTTTATCAATTAATAAATTTGTTTAGTAAATAGGTACATAATGTGACCTGGAAAAGCCACCTCAGTCTCTGCTTTCTCTGTAACACGAGTAGCACAACAGTGGAGTGGACAGCACAACACTTTACTCACTGAGTAGGACATGGTGCTTTGCTGTCCCAGTTTACAAAACACCAAACAAAACCTCAGTTTGAGTGGATTAAAAGTCAACATGCTCTGCTCAGATGCTGTGGTTCACTAAACCCAACATTTCCTGGCTCCCCACTCTTTCTGACGCACACAGACGCGTGCGAGCCCACCCTCCTTCCCAAGCTCATCTCTTCACCACAGTCAGCAAAATCCAGCCCAAATTGTGGCTCCTTGGCACCTTGCCAGTTCCTTGGGGAATGTGTCTTGCTTGTGCAAGCTCCCTGTCATCCAGAAAAAGGAGCTCCAGCCCCAGAGGCTGCAAGTTTCAGCAAGCCAAGGTTCCATTTTGGGCTCTGTAAAGAGATATTTTACTGTACCTGTTCCTCTCAATAGCCAAACATTCTGCAGGAGCACAGTTCTTGTTCCTCCTTTGATTTATTTTTCTATTTTTCCATGAATTTTCTTAGTGTAAGTGCCTGCTCACCTTCGTATCTGAAGAGAGTGGGGTTTCTCTGGCTACAATTTTTGCCAATTTCATATCCAAAGCCCGGTGAGCAAAACCTGCAAACCATGCTGGTTTCTAGGAGTTTTAACAGAGAATTTAATCTCTTCCTCGCAAGCTTGGGGCTTTGCACGCTCAAGGCTGTGTTCCCTTTCTACCTATGTCCATGCACTGAGGCATTGCCTTTAAAACCTATGCAAACTTTATATAATCTATATAATATATGTACTGGAAAAGCATTCCATGATATAACATCCTCCATCATGAGGACAGGGGGTTTTAAAGTGGCTAAAGGGTTTAAAAAATATCTTGTCTCTTAGCTCCTTTTATTGTCACTGGGCAAAGTCAGATTTTTGAGTCCTTTAAGATATAATCTTGTATCACCTCTACTTTTGAAGAAGCTTCTCTCTCTTCACTGAATGCACCTTTCCTTTCCCTCTTTAATACCAAAATATTGAAAGGGTTCTTTTTCTTTCCCTTTAAAAATAGAAATAAACTGTGAATCTTCTAAATGCCTCACATCTGGTTTTTGGAGAAAGACTTGTTCTAGTGACAGGTTATGAGCACAGGAGATGATCCAAAGGAACAAGGAGGTCTCTCTCCTATTCTGCCACTTTGCATTTCAAAACTGTGCATGATCAGCATCCCAAAATCAGAGTGCACCAAAGAGTAAAATGTTCAAGGGGATGCCCAAATCCAGTGTGAAAGCAACAGCATGATGCTCCCTAGGACCACTATACCACTATCAGCTGTAGAGTCAGATTAATTATGAAGACTTGGGGTCAAGGGGAAAGCAAACCTGTATTTTCCAATTTCTAATATTTCACTTAGACATTTTAAAATGCAAAATGTAGTGACTTTTCATGTTTCACTCACTTCTCTCTTTAACCTGACCTGATAATTTTTTCCAAGCAGACTTGCTTCCAAAAGCACCTGAGGTAATCTGGGCAAGTGCAAAAAGCTCCAGTCCCTCAGCACCCATAAATTCCAAGAGCAGATGAAAAGCCTTACACAAGATTTCTGCTCAAGAGCTCAAAAGATTTCGGGGACTCCCAGCTGGGTGGTGACAGTACAGCCCAGATGAGCAGTGGCTCAGGGAAGCCCAATGAACATATCACCTACTCATTTCTATAGTGAAGTGAGAAAATGCTAAAACTTCACCAGCTGCAATGGTAATTTATTGTCTTATTAATTTCTGAGTTCCTGAAGTGCACAGTGCATGTGTGGGTGTGTCCATAGGTACCTAATTTGATAGATCTCTCTCTGTAAGTATATATACACATAACACACAGAAAAAATACACTGTGTACATATACACACATAAATCTATTGAATATTTTAGACCAAAAAAAAGTTTTTCTAGTCTTAGTTGACACCACTGATAAAGAACAGTCTAACACGGATTGTATTACACAATATATAGGACAATATTTTATAACTACTAGACCTGCTTTGGTTAAAATTTAGAGCCAGAAACAACCACTGGTTTTATTTTACACAGTTTTGCTTTTGATTTTAGGGAGCTCAATTGGACAGGAATCTTGTCATCTTCTATGTTTGATTTCAGTATAAACATCCCTGAGCACAAGGCCAGATTTTAAACAAATGCAGGGCTTCAGCATTCCATGGACAGCAGGACTTTGTAGCTGAGCTTTGCACACAGCCAGGCAGGGGTATGAAAATTGAGCATTCCCTCTCCTTATAGGACCAGAACCCTGGTTTAAAAAGACCAAAGTATGTTAAATAACCAGGTGAACAGCTCTTTCTTCACATGCAAATGAAATCAAACGTCTTATTCCACATGGAAGAGGCAAAGGATAATCAGCTGTTGATTTCCATGGCCTACCCAGCAAGTGCTCACTCATTAATTACTGCACCTCATCAGCTTTCAGCTTCCAAGTGGCACTGAGTTTGGGAGTACAGGCTGTAATTTCAATTTAAATAATTGCTGATAGTGTGCAGGCTTTACTTTTTCCCCCTTCTTCTCTTTTCCAGCCAAGGAGGATCACTCTCCACAACTTCAACTGTTAAGGGCTCACACATCAGGAAAATAAGATGGAAACAATGGAGGATATAATGCAACAATGAGGGGTTCTAGATGTCTTCATTCATCAGTTCAAAGTGTTTTAAGTGGGTTTCCTCAGATGCTGTGTACAGATAAATCAGTGTATTGAACTACGATGATTATTGAGTGGTACCAATTTATGCGTTACAGTAACACCCACTTGTAAGACGTTCATTCAGGCAGCAAGGTTCACAATCAACTGCCCATGCAACTGCATCATGAAGCACAAAATTTGGAAAAAAAGCATCTATTTGGGGGTGTTCATGTTCATAGCACACTCTGGGCCAAAATGCTTCAGTTTTTCTTAGATACAAGCTCTTGAAGAAGTCTGGACATTGCTAAGAGGACATTTAAGGGAAGTGCAAGTGGTCAGAGTTTATCCCTTCTGTTGATGCTTTTTTCAATGACTTAAAGACAGAAAGGCATTGAAACCAACATGGATCTTTCACATAATCTACTTTGGAATAAACCAAAACAATTTTTCTTACTTTCAATGTATAGATAATTACAATTTCTATTTGACTTATGTACTACACAGCACTTAAGCCATTTGGCTTCCTAGTTGAGACCTAAATTCCAGTTTTAATCACCCAGAGTTGAAAACATAATGCTTTACACAAACATCTGGTGACAGTGATGGGAAAAGAAACGAGGAGGAAATGAAAAAGCACATGAGACAGAATTAACGGAAAACCTCCTGAATCACATTTCTTCTAAAATTTAATTTTGCTTTGCGCTGAGAGAACCCAAGAGGTATTATTGAGCTGTAAACAACAGTGATTCCAATGCAGCAAAGATGTCCTGAATTTGCTGGGTGTTTTCATCAAAGGGTCACATTGACAGAACAGTTTTAAGCATTCTTACAGCCCTCTGTGAAATTCCTGCCACACTTCACACGTGAGCATCACATTTACCTCGTTCACTCCAGTGGGAATCTGTGACCTTCTTTTCCAGTAGATCACCCTCAGGAGTCCCTAGTGAAAAGAAAACGTTGCATTCAGTGGTTTAGGTTTTGTGGATTAAGGCAAATCACAGTCTGTCCCTTCAGATGATACAAAAGTTCTAGATATAAGACACATTTACAGCTTTTTTGGGCAGTAGGTTAATTTCTTGCAGTGAATTTGTTCTCGACGGTATCAAATTCTCCTTTTTTACTCTAAACTGCCACCAGCACACTGAAAAACAACAGATGATTACATTTTGGCAGCAAATCAGAGAATAAAGACCAATATGTGCTTTGTAGCCTCCAAGGAGCGTTCATGGGATTGAAACCTGAAACTCTTCGCATTTCAGAATAATGTTGCAGCAAACAAAAAGTATTGCTTTAAAGCAGTGACAGATAGTCAGAGACAAAAAAGACTAACACAATATTAACCCCAAAAAGTCAGAGTCAACATCAGCAGTTATATTATTAGCAACAATTTTAACTATTAGCTCTATTTTTAAGAAAAACTAAAGGCCCCAAATCAGACTTTACAGTTTTGCTGGTTATTATATCGAGAAGGTTCAGCCTGGTATAGTGACAGAGGATAGGAAAAGAAGTAGATCACCCCTCTTTGATAAATGGGAATTGAGCCACAAGGATCATGTGGGACTTTGGTCATGTGGGACTGTGTCAGAAAACAGACTGCCCAGAGAAATTGTGGATATGCCATCCCTGGAAGTGTCCAAGGCCAGGTTGGACAGGGCTTGGAGCACCCTGGGATGGTGGAAGTTGTCCCTGCCCATGGCAGAGGATGGCACTGGACAATCTTTACAGTCCCAACTCAAAATCACCATCCACTACTGTAGATAAACTAATATCAATTTAAGGTTTGCTATTCACAAAGGACATACTTAGCAAAAGACATTTTTCTCTGCTGCATATTTCTTCCCTGTAAACAATCAAGCTTCTACTACCTGTTTGGTTTATCTAAAACTATTTTTAAAATATTTTTCCTCCTACTTATGAAAAAAAAATGATGCTGTTGTTGGCCAGAACCTTTGCTGGTAAGATACACGCTCACATCATCAGAAAACATATGGCTGGTAAGTTATGTGCTAGTGGAAGAAGATACGGTGCTGAAGTATAAAATTTAAGTCTTGAGTGTTACAAAAAATAATCAGATCATGATAGTATTTTAAATTAAAGGAGTTTAGGATCACTGATTAGGCTTTTACTGTTGCATTGACATAAGGGTCACATCTCCCTTTGTAATACTTTGTTAACCCCCTGCTTTGTCAATAGGAAATCACAGAAAAAAAAATAGTGTCAGGAAATGTTTGTTTATAAGCAGTTGACAGCATTTCTATTGCTAAATATCCTAATTTCACTGGTAAAGTGTATTCCTGAACTGGTACAGCAATATCCTGCTGTCAACTAAAACACGCACTGGGAGAAGCAGAATATCAACTGAGAAACAGCCCAAACACAGCCTTTTCTCTCTCTCTAGGACACTGTTACCCACTTTCAGAACCACGGTACATCACTAGAAACACACATTTTCTTATGCTGACTTCCACAGCCTGTCATTCCTTGTAGTCTGTTCATGAAAAGCTGCCAGAAATTTAACAAAACATGTATTCATTTGAACTCTGTGTTCCTCCAGCCTTTGCTAGACAAAAAAACACAGCCAATACTACATGTTCCAGCTGCAGGGAATTTTATTCTCCAAATATAAGGGAGGATGACTAAAGGGTTAGCACAGACTGAGCAAAGGGAATTGCAGATTCTCCATGTTGAATAAAACAAGACAGCACTGATAATTTATGGCAGCTCTGAATTGTAAGCACAACATATTGAAAGGTGAGGCTATCCAAAAGTACCAGCCACTTCCCACATCCTCTCCCTTCCTTGGCAAAGTTATTTCCAACAAAATCAGGCCTTTCTATGCATTCCCTTCACACCTTCAACTCACTGGGCCTCAGGTCACAACGGCCTTTCAGCACATCCTGAATATTAGTCAACAATATTAACCATTAGTTCATAAGCCCATCAGTACAAAATATCTGCTTAAACATGTGCTTAAGTCACATTTATTAAAGAAATAAAGGCAGACTTGGGAATATACATAGATACTTTCTGAAGTAAAAGCCTGAAATTGTCACCTCAGGGAGCTGAAGAGTTTCTCTCCTCACATTCAAGTTAAATGAATGATGAGGAAAAGGAATTCAGAGAAAAAGGAGTTCAGATAAAAAGAAATTCCAAGTATGGCACAGGAGGTCTCGGAAAGATTTGGTTTCTTTGGCAAGCAATGAAATTAATGTGATGCACAAGGTGTCACTGCACCATAGTGGTGCCTGCAGAAAAATACTGAAGACCTGTGAAGTTCCAGTAGCTATTTAGGTTTTTTTTACATTTTTTGTTACTCATTTTGCTTCTACGCAATAACATCTGCACAAGGTTTTTATTGCACCTCCAGTTTATTGCACATCATTACTTTTAACACATTTACTCCTTGGAGAGGCTGGGGACTTTGTGGACAGTGCAGCTGCTCCTCCCTGCCGAGAACACTCCCCCTGGCAGAGTGGCTGGCAAACGATCCCTCCTTAAATGAGAAAGATGACAAATGGAAGGAGAGCCACGAGAGCAAGAGGGAGATGCCTGTTGTAAATGTGCAGTAAAAAGCTGGGATAGCTCTAGGTGATTCTTGTACTTCCTAAGCTAATGGATAAGCAGCTGACTGGAAAGAACTGGGCATAATGAGCGGAACAAACTACCACAGTCTCCAAATCTCCTCCTGCTGCTGCGCTGCCAGCACTAGTGCTGCTTTCTTCGGTTCAGAAAGGCCTGGGAGCTGCACTTTGCCTCCCACCTCTGTCCTCCTGTTCCTCCAGGAACAGCACCAAGGAGACATCCAAAAGCCAGGATGGAGATTCCCTGGGTTTGGTGACTCAAAATGCTCACTGGATATCACTGCAGGCTCCATGCAAGCATTTAGCAGAGGGACAATGTCACAGGGTGTTCCAAGGACATTTAAATGTCACTCAGGCTCTCTGTGCCCTTCCTATTAAAAATGGGATAAGCTGGCCACTGCCAAGTTGTGATTTTAACTGCTCTCAGTCAAAAATGAGCCACCTTTTCCCTACCTTATTTTCCTCTTGTGTCCTAGCAAACTTTACAGCTGAGCCATGACAGGCAGGAACAAGAACAAGTTCTCCAAGTTGTGCTTCAGGAATAACTGCTTAAAATGTATCCTTCCCAAGCTGATCCAGACTATTCTGACAAAAGATCTTTCACCACAAAGACACCTGGTTGCAATGTGAGGACCTCGTCAGCAATATAGGGCAAAACAGAAAGAAAAAGAGTTCTCCAGAGCCTAAGACGCAAATGCTACTTGCACACTGCAAACCAGTGAAGCTCCAAAGACAGGAAAAGATTTTAATGAACTTTGAACATCTGACTCCTTCCAGCATTATGGAAACAAAGTTGTCATTCCCTCTACAGTCCCTATCACAGCCAAGTCTATCCAGCACTGGAAAAAAATCTGTAGAATGGTACAAAATGAAAGCAATTATATTTCCAGTTGTCACAGTATTTTCTCAAAATTTTCTCCCTGACAAGCGAAAGAGATTTCTTTCATACAGGAACTGCTTCCAAAAAATGCAGAGAAGCCAATAGTATTAATTCAAATCATAGTAGAGGTACATTTAATGTTAAAAGTAGTTCCCACAGTCTAAAATTGGTCAGGATTTTTTGGGTTGATTTGTTTGGTTTTGTTTAGTTTTGTTTTTTAAGTTAATTATAGCATGGTATAGATGATTATATCCCAAATAACGATTGGAACATCACCTCCTTGGACTAACAGCTGTGTGTTGCCTAACACTGCACTGATCACGAGGCACTGACCTGTGCCTGGTCACACAATTTTCAGTAACTCCAGCTTCTCAGCAATCCTGGTGAAACATTTTCTGACTCAAATAATTCTGATTTTTATCACACTGTGTGATTTAAAAATTGAAACATCTACAAGCCAAAAACCCAGAAGGGCTTTCCAAATGGAGGGAGGATCTACAATAAATGGATATTGCTTTAATGAACTGAGCATAAATTGCTGTGAGTGTGGCTTTCTGCAGAAAACCCTACAAGTTCCATCACTGCTGGTGATGCAACAGAGACCTGGGGTCATTTGTTACCGTCCCCTTCAGCCACTCCTGCTGATTCCCTGCCTTCCAAAGCCAGGAATCCAGACTGCTTCCCACAGGTGCCTCGTGCACCAGCACAGTTTTGGATGGATGTTCCAGTCACACAGCCCTGCGGGGAGAGCCACACTTCAAACTGCTCACAAGCCACGCAGAAACCACCAGATTAAAAAAATGCTGCTTAACATCATTTAAGCACTTGCAGGGAAAGTGATTCCTTCAGGGAATTGCTTGAAAGGATAGCAGTGGGTAAGGAGAGCACAGTGAGAACCACATATTACACATACATGGCATTCTATGTTTCCTGTATACCTGTGTATGGGAAACAGTGCATATTTTTATAAAAGTACAATTTCTTTCTGCTTGTTTTCATGTAGTGTGTTTTAAATATGCCCTGGCCAGAGGAGTATTAAATAAATGAGACAAAAATTGTGGTTCACAGTAACTCCAGCACTTTCCTGGGTAGCCTGTAAGGATTTGGATAACACCAAGCAAGAACTGAACAAATAGCAGAGAATGACAACTCACTAGTCCAAGCAATGGGGTTAATTTATTATGTTCTCCTGAGCTGTGAACAGCTGAAGAAAGCTAAACAAGGATGAGCAGGAATAACATACTGTGCAATACAGATTTAACTACTTCAGCCTGTTCCAATCAATCAGAATTTTAAACTATGTTTTATGCTTCCCTTAGCTGCCAAATCTTTTTCATCCCTGAGTACAAAGGCACATTGAATTTCCAGTATACACCTGCAGAAGTCTAGAAACCCACAAGGCTATCCAAGATTTCATCTCTACCACAAAATACATCAATCTTTATAAATACAAAACAAAAAAGGAGAGCACTCCCCTGATGTGCAGTCTCAAATATATTGGAACAACAGCCAGGAAAATGAGTATAACACCTTTGTTTTGCAGGTTTGTCTTCCATGTACTTTTGTGTCCTAACTCATTTTTTCCACTTATTTGCTTTCTGCAAATCAATGCCTCAATTACTGCCAGTAACCATAGCTTGACATGCAGAAAATGTAATCTTTTCACCCCTAATATTTAATCCTAATGGTGAACATAACATATTTGAATCTCTGTATGTTTTTCAACACATGGAGCTTCCCTGGAATAACATACAAAGTGAGAAGATATATGAGCCATTGCACAACTGTTTCATATACCAAACATTCATCAATAATAAAGGCAGATTTCAGTGAAGAAATACGGGCATGTAAAGTGAAAGTGTACTTTTTTCTGCACCATAATTAGTAGCATTGTATGATTTTTCAGTGAGGTAAGTTAAAAAACCAACAAAACAAAACATAGGCTCAGAATCTATCTGGGATAGGAGAGGGCATAAAAGTACATAGTTCTCCCCTAACTTCAGATTAATTGTAGCCATGTAATTGTGTCCAGAAGTCACACAAATCTGCTGTTATGACTCTTCTAAATCTTTTTTTTTGTTTTTAAGGAAAACTGAGAAAGCAGCTCTCAAAATGTCTTAAGTCCTTCAAAAGTGTTTAAAATTCATAGAATTCAGTGGAGAAAAGCCTCACCCATTCTGGGATTAGTGAACTTCTTTCCCCTCATTATGTTGATATCGATGTGTAGTATCTTACAGAAATAATTTTTTGGGATTTTTTTTGTACCTTTACAAAAAGCCCAGTGCAACCAGGACTACTGGAAAAGGTTACTTTCTAAGAGACATTTCAGATGTGGTATTAACATGTGAGCTCTTAATTTCATTAGAGAGAGCTCCTTTGGCTTCCCACATTTCTCTTCTAGAAGTTTAATCCAAGGTACCTTTTAAATAGAAAATGGAAGCTTTTGTTCTTCTTCCAGCTTTCAATGCTTTCAAAACTCGACCACCTGCTGGGACATTTGCTTTGACTTAGTAGCTTAAATTTACTCCACCTGCTTGTTTTCCTTTTTTTTTTTTACAAAGCAATAAAGCCCAAAAATTCGTGCAAGTTGTCTAGAAACCCCCTAGGGAAGATATTTCCGAAACTCTTCCTTTCCTTCTCTTGCAATTTTCTTGATTCCCATGAAGGGAATGATATAATTGTTTACATTACGATCATTGTGGTGAAGCCACTGTGATGGTCAGTAGAAGAACAGATCTTTTGTGATATAAATGATATAAAACCAAACTAATAATTATTAAAAAAATCTAAAATTTATGGCACTGCACATATAAATGCAATTTTTTCTATTTCCAGAACTATTGTCATATCACAAACCAACCAAGCACCCCATGCTTTTTTCATTTTAATGAAAAATGATTTTGTGACTTTTGGGTTCTGCCAGTTTTCTTCTGTCAAGGAGCAGAGTTATTCTGTTCCTTCTTTTATCCTCCTGGTTGCTGTGTAACCTCTGCCCTCACATATTTTGGTTTGTCTTTCTCTTTACTGACAAGTCCAAAGAATTTCTAAGGTCTACTGGACATGAACTTCATGAGTTCAAAGAATTTTTACTTCTAACACCATACCACAAGGAAAATTTTCATGACTTTTTTTTCATGACTTTTTTTTCATGTTTTTGGATTAAAACATGCTAAAAAAGTAAATTAAATCTTAACAAAGGTATTTGCAGAACATAAAAATCAATAGGTAAATTTAGGTATGCCAAAAGAGTGAAAGGAACAAATAATGAAGTTGTAGAATAATTTTTCTTAATACCAGGAACTTTTAGGCATTATTTCAAACCTCCCTGCTTTTTGAAGAAATCACTTGCTAATACATATATGTCCTTTTATGGCTGAATCCTTTTTATGACCTTTGCTATGATTTCAGCCCTCATTCTGTTTGCCTTCCAAAAAAAAGAAAGCGTGTTTTCAAAGGAAGCATAATTACTAATAGAAAGAGGTTTCCATGTTTTTCTGGGAAATAGTTGTCTTTCCTTCACAACATGGTTTTATTTTTCTTTCCTTTTCTCAAAATCCTTGAAGACATAAAGTGCTTGTGACCCATTTAAAAGCTAAAGTGTTTTTCCTTGCTCTGTTAGTAAGCTAAATGACATTAGGCCATGAGCTATAGGTAAATTAAATGGGTATTGAACTGGAAGAGTTGTTTTTCCTACAGTGTTACAGGGATTCTGTGTCTGGTTGCATTTAAACCTATGTGGGACAGCATTTTTCTTCTCTGATCTTCCAAACTCAGCTTATTTCAAGAGATATAATTCAGCTTATTTCGAGAGAGATCACCCAGCAATGCAGCTACAGGACTGAATGAAAAATCCAGTCCCTCTCATTTCTGAAGAGTAACAGGTCTGTTTAGACTAAAAACGCCAATCAGCAAGAAAATGCCCCAATGATGCACGAAGGATTGGAAGCAGACCAGTCCTAGTGAGACATCCAGACCTGCAAAGCTGAGACAATACATAAAACTGATTTATAATTTGATTTTAAAATTCCAACATCACTAGAACACTTTGGAAAAGAAGCCCTGAGGATAAAAATGCTGTGGAACCCATGAAAAAAAAACTTGCTGAGGTGAAAGCAGAGCCAGATGCTGTTAGAGAGCCGGGGATTTTGCCTCCCTTATCTCAAGTTGCAAGGCTGCATTGTACAGCACTAACACATGCAAGCAAAACCTTAGAAGAGTGTAAAAGCTCACACCTCCAGCCCTGGCGTTGGGCTGGGTGCCACAGACCTATTAATAGAGCTCTCAAAGCCCAGGAAGGGGCTCTGCACTGTCTAAGGCGCTGCCCTCGGAGCTGACAAGGTCAGCTAAAATTCCCGTGTGAATTCAGTGACTGCAACCGCAAGGGCCAAATTCCTCCAGGCACATCTGAGCTACCCTGGCATGAGAAAGTGATAAAAGAGCCACAAAACCCATCTTATCTCCTTCAAACCTGAAAACAACCTTTGAAAGTTTTTTTTCAGGTTGTTGTGTTCCCTTTCATTTGACCCTCAGCCAAATCACTCCATAATCTCCACAGCTCCTGTGAGGCGTAAGTGGATTTACGTCACTGCTTTCCCCAGAGGAAACCAGATCCCAGCAGGTTGCTCACACGCTTTCTAGAGCTGACGATCAGGTCACACACACAACAAAAAAAAAACCCCTCAGATTTTATTGAAATTTCCCCCTTTCCTTCTTTAAAGTCTCTACTGAGTTTACAGTGTTTTCTTTCAGTAATAATGAACATCTGTGACAGTGGAGGAGCCAAAATAAACCCAGTCAAGGAAATTCTATGTAGTTATGCTAAACAAGTTTTATTCACAGGTTTAAGTTTCGTACTAAAAGGGGTACAATATCTTCCCACCCCGGCTTTATGTGTTATTGTACACATTACTGAAAGTAGTGTATACAATACCAAAGGATTGTCATGTTCTTAAGATGACTTTTGAGTCATATTCTCCTGGAATAAAAAGCAGTTGTGCAGCTTTCAAGTCATAACAAGGGGCTCAATGGTTATTGTGTGAAATGCTTTCCTTTATCACCATGATGAAAACCAGCCCGTGCTGGGAGGGAACCCACTCCAAGCAATCCAGGCATCAACCATTATCTGGGGTAAGTGTTGACCTGGCCTCAGACAAAATCCTTATTGTTCCCTTTGTTGTTCCCCTCACTCTCCCTCTCTATGTTTAGTTAGGATATGCAAATTGTACATGAAAGGAAAAATCCCAGGTAATTCACTGCTTTTCCAGCTTCAACAGCTGGAGCTGGCAGCAAGTTCTCATGAAGTGATGTTGTGTTTAAGCCTTTTTTATCTTGCTGCTTTTGCAATGTAATGTGGATTTAAGAAGGCATCCGTGGTTTTTACATCTCTATAACTTCTTCAGAGTATCAATATATTTTCCTTTTTTAATGCTTTTAATTTCTTCAGTCCTTTCTGCTCATGACAACCACTTCAGATTTTTAATAAAACCCCCAAAAACTGATTTCTCATGTATTCTGTTGCAACATCCAAGCAAAGGAGTCGCAGACATTTCTATGGACATTTTAAGAAGAGCCAACGAACATCTAAACAAACCATTTATTATTATTCCTATTTATTGCCAATAAATTGACTTGAGACCATCTTCTTATAACACAAAAATAGAAAAACAAACAAAAATACAAGGCAACAAAGGTGTCTCCTACAGTATCACCTTTCTAGTTGCTTTCCAGAAATGCTTCACCATGAAAATCTCTTAAATGCTAAGAAATGTCACTCCCCGATAAATGTAACCTTTCCATGCACTGTTTCATCATCAGTGGTTTTTCCTCTTGCTTTGCCCTCAGTCTTTGCCAATATTTTGCTCACCAAGGAAGTCTGTTAAGGAAGGAAGTTAACAACCGTGATTCAAACAAGATAGGTTTTTTATGTGCTTTTCCTCCTTACTTTTAAAGAGCTCTTAATTTTATCCTAGGATTCAATGTATCCACAGAGACCTCTTGCCTCTGATGTGAGGTCTTTAGGATGTGGCAATGAGAGACCAACCAGAGCAAAGCAGAGGAGTCCATTCATAAAAAAATATGGGGTTTTATCTGACCAATGCCGATCCACGAGAAGCAAGAACTGTTTTTTAAAGATCTGTTGGGGTTTGGAATCCTTCTTTTTGTTTCTTTTATCTTAGGGAATTTTTGCCCATACGTTGCTAAGACACCATAACGACTGGGTGCTTAGGAAAAACAATAGAAAGACCAGTCGAGTAAAAAACTTGTAAGTAGCTATTCCCTTATTTGGACATTCCCTCTTGAAGGAGGCAGAGATCTCGGGACAGCTGGGCTGGGAAAAGGGAAGGGGAGCAGTAGCTCGCTCTTTTTTTTGCTTCTCGGCATTCAGAAGAGAGGGAAGCTGCCGTTGCTTGTCACCACTGTGGAGTTTTCCTGGCTCCTGGTGCCTGCCTGCCTCTCCCGGAGCCAGCCCCTGCCGGCCGTGGCTTGGGAGTCGGGCTGCCCTGCCCTGCCCAGCCCTGCCGGACCCCTGCTGCAGCTTTGGGGTTTCTGCCTACAAGAAGTCCAGGCTCCATCCCTGCTGGGGCCGTGCCTGCCATCACTGCCAGGGAGAGACAGCCGAGACCCCGTGCTACAGCGCCCCCTGCAGCCGAGGAGGAGCCATCGCACCCGTCCTGCCCAATTGCTAACAGGGAGCAAGAAGAGACTGGACTGGGGGTTTGCTCTGTTCTTGTTTGTTGTGATTGCCATTGTTGTTGTTTGTCTGTCTTGAGATATATATATATATATTAGTAAAGAACTGTTATTCCTTTTTCCCACAACATTGCCTGAAAGCCCCGTTTAATTTCAAAATTGTACTAATTCGGAGGGAAGGGGATTACATTTCCTATTCCAAGGGAGGCTCCTGCCTTCCTTAGCAGACACCTGTCTTCAAACTAGGACAAGATCTCAGAAGAAAAGACTGAAAAGCCTTTTTTTATTGTTAAATGCTGTAGGAAGTGCTGCTTCAAACTGCTCTCAAATACTATGGGAGCACGGGAGCAAATTATTGTTTTAAAACATATATACTAGTGAGCTTAGGTGTTAATCTACAGTAATGCTTAGAGATTGCTCAGAGAAACTTATGGGAAGATACAGGAAAAGACAACTTCTGCCCTCAAGAGCCTAAAATACATATTGAAAAGAGAAATTAGGAAACTTGAAATTATGAATAACAATCTAGAAAAAGCATTTTAAATTGCTCAACTTCCAACAGTTGCCCTGCCATGAATATACTTGAGGTGCTTTGGTTTGGTATACAAATGCCATAGAGAGGTGACTCCCGAAGAGTGTTTTATTTTGGCTTTTCTTTTTTTAAAGATTGCTTTCTCCTGTTAAAGAAAAAAAAAATTCTCTTATTTGGGATGACCTGTGAAAGCTCTCCTGGCAGAAAGTCAGCAGTGACTGGTCGCTGAAGTTCATAAAGCTGTGGTGACACAAGACAGAAACAAAGCTGAGTCCTCTGACTCTGTTTCAGCACTGGTTGGTTTCCAGATGAACAAATGAAAAGGTGTCATTCTACCCTGTGCTTGCAGGAAGACTCCTGTGGGTTATGCAAACCATAAAACCCACATGTTCCAGAATATCAGCCAACGTGCCTTAGGTGGAGGGAGACAACACCCCCTTTGAAGAAAGGAGAAAATGAGAACTTTCTGCACTTTTAAAGCCTCTTTGAGATGAGTGCTGAGATTAGGAAGAGAAAAAAAAGCATCCTTCCCACCCCCAGAGCTGGCTATTGATGGATGATTAGGTGTAAGGAAGAGCTGCATCATTATCCATAACAAACAAAACCCTGCTTTTTAAAATTGTCTTTCAGATCACATCCACAAAAGTAAAGATCTTTATTGTATGAGAGACAAAGTGTCTCTCTGCAATCTGCTGCAATGCAATTTGACTGAATGAATTTTAGGGATCTGCAATGAAACAACAGAAATAAATGTAACCCTCCCATCTTAAATTTTACCTTTGATGTATGAAGTGATTGATTAAAATAAAACAGTTAACTGTTATGGTTAGCTCAGTTCATCAATAAAAGAAAACCCAACTAAAACCAGTCTGACTTCTCATCTAATTCCTATCGAGAAAAGGATTTAACATTAGGAAGATACTACACACATTGCTTAGCAAGACTTTTGCCCTAAATGCCAACCCAATAAAAACAAACAAAAACATTTGATATTCATCTTAATTTTGCCTACCTAGTGTTTAACGGCAAATGGAATAATCTCCTACAGGGATGTATAGAAGTTCCACGTATTTGACATGTGGCTTCCTTGAATGTCATGTTTTCTAGGCCTCCAGTATGGAAATAAACAGATTTAACCTTTGCTGCACAAGAGGTAACAACTATATTACTCTGTGGGGACTCCAGCAAATTTCAGGGAAAGGGGACAAGTTTCCCAACACATCCATGAGGTTCTCACAACATTCCAGCAGGATGTACAGGCTGTAAATGCTAATATTTCATGTGGAACAGGAGATGATGCAATTTCAGGGGTCTGGAAATGAAACAGGTTTCATGAAATATGCCAAATGCCACCTGGGGTGCATCCCTGGGGTTCATGGAATTCTATGGTTTCCCTTGCAGTTTGCTTTTCAATCAGATTAAATTAAAACCACAGCTCCTCTAAGGAAATTTGGCATTACAAGACATATAATCAAAGTTATATTGTGTTCTTTAAAATCTCTACAAAGGGTAGGCTTTTAATTTTTGATAATGGGCTCAATGTTCATTAGCATGCACTGGGTAATTTTCTTGGGCCTGTCTCTGCAGTTCTTCTGAAAGAGCCATGAGTGTGGAGATTTTTATTAGAAAAATAAAGAAGTGGTGGAATAATGGTGCTTCAAATATGCTGAGGACATTGCAAGGCCGCACAGACTCACCCAAGACCAGGATGACCCCGTGGTTACTGCATTAGTTTGGGGATCTTGGAATTTTTTTATGCAGCCGGGAAGAAACCATTGATGCTCTGGGCTCTTCTTCCCAGCAGTAATACTTCCTTCTCCCACCTGTTCCATTTTGATTATGTACATGATTCCAAATAATACAGCCTACAAATGTTAAGATTCTTTGGTAGAAAGTGCTGATCAGACCTATAGAAATATCCCTCTGCTGGACTGGCACAGGAAGAAGAATGAAGTATCAGGATTTTCAGGGGGAGGAACTAACACAAACAAGAACCAACCTTCATATCACATCTTCAGTTTTGCAGTACAAAGATGCTAACAAAAATAATTTCTTGGGTGAATGTCAGTGGCATTTAAGCAGCAACCCAGGAGCAGCAATCCACTCCTGGGGTTTAGAGCCACAGAAAGACAGCACAGATCTGAGCTAGGGTTAAATGACAGGATAAGTCCTAAAAGATCGTTTTTCATTTTCATATGCTGTTGAGTTCCCTGCTGCTGAATGGCAATAACAGTTGAAGTGATGAAATATTATGGTAAAAGCCACTCTTTCAGTATGTCTGACCTGACCAAAACCCAAATGGACCAAAAGAGTGAACATTTCTTTTTTTTCCAGGTTCCAGATTCCAGTGACTCTGCAAATCCAATACATGTGATGTGTGTAAGCGTCAGGGTCCAAGCCCTGAGAAGTACTAAGCACTCCCCTCGAGCTAATGGGAATCCCAGGTGTTCCCAGCAATGGCAACACTGAGGGTATCAGCACAAGGAAGGATTGTAGGCTCAGGACTTCATCCAGGTCAGACTGAATCTCTCAATCCTTCACAACAATCTTGTTGATAAGTTAAACTCAAGCTTTTCCTGTGCTTTTGTCCCCTCCATTAGGACCTTCTGCTCCCTAGCAACACAACTGGTGATTCAGGGAGCAAATTATCCCCTTTTCCACATTTCAGTGCTCTGGAAAGCACTGCAAGCTCAGCACTGAGCTTTGCCACAACACCTCCTAAAGCCTGTGGAAACACTGCCACTGACTTCCAGAGGGTCAGGTTAAGTCATGTGGGCTGGCAGATTGTTATCATCTAGATCCTGAGCTGCTGAAAATTCACATGACCAGTATATCCACAAGTTCAGCAGCACCTGCCAGCCAGGAGCACCATTTTCATTGCCTCCTCACACTCTTGTCTGTTGTCATAAATGATGTTCAGAAAAAGCACCTTTGCCTTGAGCGTCTATATCTCTGTGAGAAATAAAGAGCTCTGGTTTCCCTCTTTCCAGTCCTTTACCCTTGAGAGCTACACAGATCTGTCAGACTTCAACCATGGCGAGTATTTTGTTCCCCTACTTCACGAGAAGGATTTCATTGGTAACTCATGGAGAACCTTCTGCTTCAGACAGAAAAAACCAAAGTGAAACGTGCATTATTACAGCCAGTGTGAATTTACCAAATTATTGCACGATGATGCAATAGAATTGGGAGTCACTTATACTCACTGAGACAATCACAAAACAAGATGATGAATGGCCTCTCCTAAACAACTGATAATGTATTCCCTGCCCTGTATTTCCTTGTGACAACTGAACCTCAAGAAAAAATCATCAATATAGATCAGATTGTGCAAGCATCCATAACCTGAAGGATGTGGTTTTGTGTGTTTTATTTGATTGTTTTCACTGCATGGCTGAACAGCCTTGGTGAAGGATTTGGCCTAGGAGAAGAATAATGTTTTTCATGATTTCCCAGTGTTTGCTCATTTCTAATGTGTTAGCACAGGAAGAACAGCAATACTGCAAGAAATATAACCTTGGCAGCATTTTCAGCACAACCCAACTTATTAGGATTTTCTCAAACATGGCAAATACTTATATTGAATAAAAATTAATGGTGCATAATATTCAAATGATCTGATCATACTATGTTGACTTGAAGTTTGATTTCCACTTCTACACTTTGTTGTGATTCAGGCTTTTATCACAAAAGGCCTGAGATTTCCCTGTGCTTTGTAAAACTTTGTGTCCGGTGATAAACAGGATACCTTGTTTTCATTATTTGTAGGAGCATTGATTTCTATTGTGACAGATTCAGAAGAGTATATATAAATAAAATATAAATTTTAAAATATAAATTATTGGTGCAGAATATGGGGAAGAGCCCAAGCCTTAAAGTAAAGCAGTGAAAAGGAACATGTACAAATTGAATTTCATAATCTTTAGAAAATACTTTGAAGAGCAGTTATTGGGGGTTTTTTTTCCATGTTTATGAAGGAAACTTATAATTCAAATTTGTTAAATCTCCTGGGATAGGAAGACAATTAAAACAAGGGTCATCCTAACTGTACGCAGCTCTTTTAATTAACCAAGTCAAAATGTGCATATTAAGTTATATTCTGTACTTTTAGTGCTGTTAAATTCCAGTATCCACACACACAAAAAAAGTGAGTTTTAAGGATTTTAATAGAACTTAGGAACAAAGGAACATAACTAAAAAAATTTTCAATCTAGGGCAAGAATCCCATTCATCACAAGGAGGTTTAAAACAGATCTGACCATCAAAATTATAGTGGTCATTCACATGTCAAAATTGATGTTGGTACGTAAGCCAAGCTTAGAAGTCAAGATTAGAAACATTTTCATGTCCATGTGAGGACAGACTGGGTAACCAGAGCAGATTTAGAAAACCCAGCTGGAACAACAGGCTCTTAAACACAATAGTATTAAAATAAAACAAAACAAATAGAAACTATGGCAAGGCAAAGTTACTGCTTTTGCTGAGAAAGGAAGTATGCATACATGAATGTTATATAAAAATGAAATAAGTTTTCTTTGATCTGTTAACAAGAAAACTAAACAAGCTGGTGGATATTCTCCAAATAACTTCTCATTATTAGAATTTTTTTTTGATGACTGAATTCCTTCCCAAAAAGAACAAAGATGGGTCCTCTGGGAGAGGAGACCTGAAAGCCAGAAATAATCACTATCTATGCATCCTATTGTTAGATGGTGTCCAAGGTTAAGAGTTTTGTAGGACTAAAGACAATTTCCCTCAAATGATTTCACATGAATAGCAACAGGACTGTGGTAGTAGCAGGTAAATCTTGTCCTCTTTGGGTTTGGGAATTTTAATTGAATTTTCTACACTTCTGGACTACTGCCCTTCATCATTTAAAAATCCAGGTTTTAAGAAACTAGATTAAGCCTTTCTGTTGTACCATCATCAGCCAGAAATGAGTGCAATTCACTGGTCTCAACATATTTTAGAGCTAAGAGCTCTAAGAAAGGACTTAAATAATAAAAAAAAACAGAAAATAAAGTTAATGACTACAGATCACAGAACCTGAACTGTAAATGGTGGGTTCCACATATTTATTTCCCTCTCCTCATCTCAGTCTCCACCAAGAGGACAGGTGAGCCTCACAGAGAGGAACTGCATGGACCAGAAAATGGCAAGGGAAGTGGCCACCTTCTTCTGGAACTTCAAATTAACTGACCAGGTTTGATACTACCTGAAGAAGTCTCAATCTTGAGTTGATCATTCAGTGCATGTGTCTGATTGAGGCCCCTGGCAGGGAAAAATGTTCCAAAACACTTTCAGTAGATGGATGCTATCACTTTACAGTCTAGAGTGCCAAACAATATATTTAAAAAGATGTTGTATGCAACTAATTATCAGTCAGGAATGTGAGGTTAGGGAAAAAGGTGTTGGAATGCAATAATGAGAACAGAAAAGGCAGCATTTAGTTTGATAGAAAAAGGAACCCACTAAAGATTCAATTTTGCAAGTGTAGTTCCAGGTGTTTTAAACTCACCACTAATTAAAAAAAAAATGCTGTATATAATTCTGTTTGGAAATTCTGTTATTATAAACAGGGGGAAAATCATTTGTGTAACACATTTTACACAAAAAGAGTAAAACTAAAATCACAGACATGTATAAAAAGGATACTTCCATAACCTGTGTCTTCCTTCACACATTTCCTATCTGCTGCCAGTTTTAAGTGTGCATTGACAATTGTAGAAAACTTATCTGATGAAAAGGCAATGAAACTGGGAAGGAAACTGTCTTTAAAACAATGCTCACTCATTTTACTCAAAACTTAAGCTAAAATTTTAGACAAAAGCCATAGTTTTTCCTATTAAAGAAAATGCTGAGAATTGCAGTAAAGATAATGAGGATTTATGATTTAGCTTCATTTTATATAATCAAGTCAAAAGCATAAGTTATCCATCAAGTGAAGACAATGTTGCATTTGACTCAAAAAGACACTTGAGTTCTAAACACATTGTGATTCATAGTTATTTAAAATATTTCCAAAAAATATTATAAAACCCCTAATAATACCACTATCATTTAATGAAATCTATAAAGCTTTTCAAGTCATATTAAAGATGATTAAAGTATTTTAAAACTTTCTGTGAAGTCTTGCAAACTTCCGGCCTTTGTTCAGTACAATATTTCTCAGTCTTTTTTTGTGAATTTACAATACAACACAGTAACAACAAAAATAACAACAAAGCCAAATCCTCGAGGCCTTGGGTTTTTCACTCTTAGGATGACCCTTGTTTTAATTGTCTCCTTATCCCAGCAGAGTTAACAAATTCAGATAAAAAGTTTCCTTCATAAACAATGGACAGTTGACTACTCAACATTTTTTATCAGATTTTTTTATTCAGGCTAAAAGAGGTCAATTTTCCTAGAATCTATCCCAAAAGAAGGCATCATGCATTTTCTTTGGGCCAAGACATGATCATGATCAAAAGTCTGGGGCACGGAGGGGAAGAAGCCAATCTTAACATAAATGAGCTTAAAATACCATCTCAAACACAATCACCATTATTAAATCCTGGGGAAGTATCAAGCAGGACAACTGAAAAATCACAATCAGATTAATTAAACCAATCTTATTCAGCTTTCTCTCATGTTCATGCTTTAAAGTTTGCAATTAGCTGGCAACATAAGGAATAAGAGGATTTTCTGGTTTTCTTCAGTGACTTTCTCATGAACCATAAATCGCCAGAATAACTACACTCAACATAATAAAATTAGTTCTGTGGTCATCTTGAGATCATCTGCAGCATTTTAATATGGCTAAATCTTTATCCCCTTGCTGCTTTCTTCTAAATTTAGCTCTTTGTTTTGCTGTTAAAAATAAGTTTCTTTGTTGCTCATGTATTGGGCGCGATGGCGACACACAGTCTGTTCTCGCGCACATAAAGTGTCGTGTCTTCTAGCAACCAGCAGACTTGGGGAGAAAATAAACCTGAAGTAACTATTTACAGGGATTGGCAGCACGCACTCCACGCTGCTTGTTTATTTCCACATCGGGAAGAATATTCCCTGTGCTCTGTGCACAAAGGGATTCCTCGGAAGCGATAAAACTCCAGCACTGGAATAACGACAATGTACAATTGGAGAGCACTGCCAGAATCTCAGCTGCTGTCACTCTCCAGAGCCAGGGGAATGATGCCAATTTGCAATTTTTAGGGATGTGGTCCCGGGGTGTAAAATGCTAGAGGATAAAATAAGATTCAGTATTGTTGATCTTTTTTTTTTTTTTTTTCTGTATGTATAAGAAACAATAACTTCTCCAGATGTTCTTATCCACTTTTCCCTAGAAATATGGAAATAGTGTATTGCTTACAGCACTACATTTGAAGCTAGCCTCTCATTTACTTAGAAACTTTTTCAGAGAGCCAGCAGAATCTCATGCTAGAGTTCAAAAAATTGAAAAGCCTAGAGCTGTGATCAGAACTGCTATGTTTACACAAGGTTTGATTTTCTGCTTTTGTGAAATAACATCACAAATACACTGTGGTCCTAAAACAAAAATTTAAAAGAATATTCTTAGCAAAGAAAAACAATCTGCCTTCAATTTTTCCTACACAGAAATGACAAACATTTACATTAGAATTAGCCTGGAGACAGAGCTTTTGGTAATAAAATGAGATGGTAAATCAGAAACTTAATGCAATAATAGGGAAGATGTCCTTTGTTTTTCACAGTCCACACTACCCACACTGTAGCATTCACTATGAAAAATAGATGACAGCAAGTTCAAGCCCACTAATCCAACATTTAATAACATTTGCCTGCAAATCAGGAACACTTTGCTATAACTGATGTTGAGACAAAGCAAACACAGACTGTTTTGTGAAATTTCTACCACAGACCATGCAGATTTGTTGTCATCCCAAGGTGAATTTGCCTGACACAAGAGCCATTTTGCTCTAGATTATGTAGTTTTAATTTAAACACAATGTCACAGCAGATATTAAACCAGTGAATCTGCCTCTACTTAGCATGTGTAAAAGGAAAATTATGTGGAAAACATCCAGGAGCTGTAAACTTCTAAATTTTTTTTTTCCTTTTATTACCAACCATTAATCTGAGAGATGTCACCCACAAAATTGTTTACTTAGCTCTTGATCTCTAGTGAAGTGTCATAATTTTATAGATGATTTTTAATTTCTTTTTGGATAGTGTTTATAGAGTTACTGAAGTAAATGCTTTTATGTCTTTTAGGCCTAAGAAATCATTGCCCTGCAAGCAATTACATTTGTGTAAAAACACCTGCAGGACTGGAGACTCGAGGATTTAGCCCATATTCTTTCCCATGAAAGTTAGCCCCAAAATGAATCAGTTTATCTCCAAAGAACTGTGTGCTTACTCTTGATCAGGTTTTTGTGCCTAATGCTAACTAACATGCAAATACTTGAGTTTACTCTTAAAGACATGGAACAGAAAAAAAATTATATTAAATACAAGAAATCCTGTGTTAAATACAGCTATGCACAAAGAAACACATATGGATATCGTGGACACCTATGTTAAAAAAATGGTTTGCTGGTACAATCTATGAAAAATTTAGTCTAATATTGCTGTAAGTGTGTGCAATATATACAAACTTATATATAAAAAGGGAATATCATTGATCCAAAAGTAGCTGGGGTGGCAATAAATGCTGCAAGTTTTGGTTTCAGCCTTTGGTGCTGTGTTGTGGCAGGGCCAGGCTCCCTCTGTGCCAGGGCCTACTTGGAAAGGAAAGATGGTGACAACCACAAAGCACTTGGATTTTCCAAGCTGAGCCAGGGCCTTCTGCCAGGGCACTGCAGAGGAAGGAAGGGGGAGGAAGCTGGAGGAGGGACGAGGATATTTACACAGAATCACAGAATATCCTGAGCTGGATGGGATCCACAAGGATCATTTAATACACCTCCTGGCCCTGAACAGGACAGCTCCAAGAGTCCCACCCTGTGCATCCCTGAGAGCATTGTGCAAACCCTTCTTGCACATGGCAAATGTTCTCTTGATGGAACCACTCTTGGAGCCCTGGACTAGTGGAACCTTGAGATGGAGAGAGCTGCTCTCACATCAGGGAGAAAAAACTGCCTACATGTTGTGGGAGAGGGAAATACCACGCCTGGGTAACAGACAGCATTCCTGCAGGACACAGGTGCCTCAGCAGCTCCCAAGTTCAGGAGTTGCAGCTGCACAAAATCATCGGTTTCCCCATTTAACTCCAACTTAGTACCAACATTTTAACAGTAAGGTGAATCCATGCCACTCAAAGTTTGCCTGGTTAGTGTGTGGGTGCACAGGTGTACAAGCAGGAGTGCATTCTCCACACAGCCAGCCAGCATTACATCACTGTCCTAAAGCATTTGCAACTTCATGAAAAGGAAGAAATGCAAGATCTCTTCCTTTGGAGCAAGAAGCCAATTCCTTGCTGGCTACTTTTCACAAGAATCTCTGACAATCGTGCAGAGCAAGCAATTCCTAGTCAAGCAAATCCTTTGGAGACAGGCAGATGTATAAGCATCACCACCGATTCTCTCTGTTCTTTTTTTCTTCCATCCCCCTGTAAAGGCTGTTCTGCCTTTTTGCCACCATTGGTTGCTCCATTTTTCCATGGTAATGTTGGTGTAAGGACAAAGGAGATGTGCACGGGGAATGAGTGGTGGCCACTGTTAGGGTAAGGAAGGAATAAATAGTTTCTTTTCTCGGAATCTACAAATGTTACTTCTTTAACAAGTTTCCCACAAATCCAAAGTTTATTCAAAATGCACAAACTAACCAACAACGACTCTTCTAAGCAGATTTGGTTGTCCTTATTTGGTGGGAACCGTGAGTGCCCCTCAATTTAGTCCCAAGCGTGTCCCTCTGCCCTTGACGCAGGGAACAGCCTCTTCCATAACTTTAATGATACATTTCCTGCTTATTGCTTTAGTCTGCCTGTCCTTGCTGTGGGTTTTTCTTGGCAAAACACTCAAGAAATGTATAAATCTCCTTTACACACAAATATTGTGGGAGTTTTATAGCCTTACTAGGCCAGATTTATCTCAGGCAGCGTCCTCTGTGTTCACACAATAAAAGGTTACTGATACTCGACCAATTTGCATGATGAAACATGAATTGCTGGGTCAGAGGACACTTTGTCTACAAAGAAGATGTACAAAGTAATTATGAAAGCTGCAGTACAGAGCTCAATTTGATAATGACTGGGGAGGATAATGTTCCTAATGAATTTAGGCCGATCTGGGAGTTCTCTTTGACATAAATACTCCCACAAACCATTGCAGAAAATGCAACAGGAACATGCATTCCTTAACATCCAAGGGGAATTCAGAATTCCCAAAAGCTGTTGTCACGGGCCTGAAGGAGGTAAAGAGGGTGAAAAGCTGGGGGAAATCATCTTTCCGCTGTTCCTCCCCATAGACTGGATACGATTATTAATATATAGTAAATCTCAACACATGCCAGGAAAAATGAAACCCCAGACCAAGCTTCTGCATCTACTGCCACTACAACAGAATGTAGAAATTAAGGAAGGTTTATACCCAGTAAATGGAAAAGTTTTAAAACAGCAAAGCTAAATTTTGTGCCATCTTCCGGACCGAGGGTTATTACTAATAATTGCTAACTAGGAATTAATAATGAGGAATTACAAACATGTGGTGTTACAGTGAGGCCTATGCAGCACTCTCTGAGCTACAAAGGGCATAGAATCACAGAGTATTTGACTTGGAAGGGACCTCTCAAAAGTCATCCGGTTCAATATCTTTGCTAAGAGCAAGAACGTGTTCAACTATCCCAGGCTGCTCCAAGCTCCATCCAACCTGGCCTCGGACACTGCCAGGGATCCAGGGGCAGCCACAGCTTCTCTGGGCACCCTGTGCCAGGGCCTCCCCACCCTCACAGGGAAGGATTTTATCTGCATATGTAACCTAAATTTCCTCTTTTTCAGTTTTCAGCCATTCTCCCTTGGCCTGCCACTGCAGTTCCTGATGAAGAGACTCTCCACCTTCCTTGTAGGCCTTTCAGACCCTGGAAGGTGCTGTGAGGTCTCCCCACAATTTTCTCTTCTCCAGGCTGTACAGCCCCAACTTTCTTGTCCTGTCTTCATAGATTTACTACAATTACCTAAAGAAAGTGATGCCAAGATGCAAACAATGCTTTGCATACTTGTTCTTGTTTTCTCCAGAAGAACCATGTCACAGTATCTGTGCCCAAATTTCCTATCTCCACTTTCTCTAGATGGCTGATGCTCACATTTCCTGCTTTCCTTTCACTGACACAGACTGCAGGACAGCCTCTGCCTCCCCAATTCCCACCTGTGCCTCCCTCCACCTCACAGCTATTATCCCTCTGCAACAAGCCCTTTGAAACCCAGTTGGAATGTCCACAGGAAAATAGACAAATGAGGCTTGGCTGTTAAGGTACTGCCCTTTTCAGCCAAGTCCCTGTTGCCACAAACTCTGTCTGTATACAAATCTCACTGGAATTTAGTGAGATTTCTTACTGACCTGAGGATATGCCTGATTAGGGTGGTTTTTTCTGCAGGATCAGGACTCTTATGTCAGTTTACACTTAGTCCTGAGCGTGTAGGAGTCCACCTTTCATAATCCAGCTTGTTAAATGATATTTTAGCCTATGCAATAATCCAAAGTGCTCTCTTCAGCAGGAAATATTTTATAAGGCCCACATCCTGCCATCAGCCTAGGCACTGATCTCCCACTTGAAAACAGTGGAGAGGTCTGTGTAAAATATCACTGTCAGGATATGGGTAATCACTGATCTTTTTCTGGCTTGCAGTAGGAGTAGAAATATGCTGTTTTTCTCATATTTAGCAGTTATTTGGTCTGAACTCATTATTTACCTGTATGTTATTAAGGGTATTTGAAAAGGCTTGTTTTCTTCAAATCCCTAAAGGGGAAGAGATCCATGCCAAGTCTACCCACACATAATTATATATTTCTACAGCAGAACTGTTTGAAAAAAATCCCTTGTTTCAATCCAAGGATGGAGAAAAATCTGTCTCCTTGCCAATTCCAGGAACCTGAAAAAAAATTTTTGCTAACTTGAGTTCTAAAAAAAAGTGTTGCTATCAAAATTCTGCATTCATTTACCAACTTCTTAAGAGAGGCAAGACTAAAGTATTGCCTCCTTAGACCTGAGCCTCTAGTAGCAAATAAATTGTAATGGAGACATTGACAAGACAGGGTATGAGGTTATCAAGGCTTGTGTGGAGATGTATTTCTCTAAAGGCACTCTTAGGTTATCCCTGCCCGCTGCTGGTTTGTGTGAAATCACTTTGTGAATGCAATTGGAGAGGCCCAAAGAGAAGAGACCAGTATCTAAACTCAGTGTGTGATCCACATTTTAAAAAAATATTCAAATAATGCTTACTGTCAGAAAGGGTAAAAGAGCAGAGAGAAGGAAAATCCCCCAAACCTTAGTTTCAAGTCTATAGCACCAAGTTGTGGTGTGATTGTAAGATGTGCTTAATATCACTGCTTATTATGAGCTTAGCAGCATGAAAGGGAATGTGTGGAGCTGGAGGAGTGGAGAGACTTCTCCTGTTCCCTTTCTGAAGGCATATGCTTACTTGAGAATATCACCTTTCATTTCACCAAACCTCAGAATTACAGAAAACCCTTGGAAGTATGTCTTCAGTACATAGAAGGAAAATTAAAAGCATCCCCATGTTTAAAAACTGATTTTTACCAGAGGAAAGTGGAGGAGGGAGTAGCTGACAGATGTTTACAGGGCTGAGGTTAGCAGTGCAGGATCCACACTCAGCTCTCTCCATCTGCAAAATTATCCTTCTGAAAGCAGACTGCACAAAGGAGAAGAAAGGGGAGAAGGTGATAATTGAAGGAAACTTTAATATTCAAGAACAGAAGCATAGAATCATTTAGGTAGGAAAAGACTTACAAAATCACCAGGTCAAACCATTACATAGAAACAGTGGTCTCTTCTGTTCTGCCTTTCCCTGACAAGACACTCTACCCTAAAGCTGGCACCAAATCATTTGGTGAACCAGGGTGACAAAACCAGCTCATGCAAAAAACCAAAAAAAAAACCAAAAAAAAAAAAACCCACAAAAAAATCTCCACCAAAATCAAAAAACCCAACAAAAAAAAAAGAATTTTTTAAAAACCAAATTAAAATTTAGGCATAACCAGCCAAGAAAATCAGCTTCCTGTTGCATATGGACTTTTACTCAAGCAAACATAACTCAGCCACAAAACCCCCTATGTGTGTTTTAACATCCAGTCACCTTCCTGAAAAACATAGAATAAAACCTGTGGGAAACAGAGAAGGAGAGATGGAAGTGCTTTCGTCACATCATCATCTCATGCCTCATAGCAGAGTCCAAACACTGCATTAATTTCTCTTCCTGCATACTTTCTTCTGGCTTTTCAGCTGATTCAGGGAACAGAACTGGCTCGCTCAGGGTAGGAAGAGGTTGGGCTGCACAGCTGGAAACGGGATGTGAGACAGGTCCATGTTTCAGTGGATCTGTTCATCTAACCTGACTGAAATGCCACTTGTCTCACAGCAGGAACCATTTTCCTAAACCACTTGGGCTGTGTAAGTTTACATCTGTGCATTTCCTATGTAACCTTGAATAGCCCAAATTTAAACCATTAAATGAACGCTTGAGGTAAGAAAATCTGGCAAGTTTGAACTCCCACCTTGCAACACAGCCAGAAGAGACATTTTCTTAATCAGACAAAGGACAAACACTTAAAAAGTGGTGGCATTTTGCTCTAACTCACAGGTTTATTGTATTGAAGCTGCAAGTAGTGTTTGCCCAGAAAACAAATAATATTGTTCTTTCCCATTTACTGCAGGAGATATTGCAAGTAGCACAGATTTGAGATAAGGGCCATGTTCTCTTTATTAATTTTCCAGGCTCCTTTCCCAAAACTCCTATGGTTTGCAGAAAGAACTTTGACCCCAATCACCTCTGGCTCAGTTCTGAGCCTCTCAGTCCTACCACTCCCCTGAAATAATCTGCAAAACCATGACCACCTTCCCTTTATCCATTTAATTGAGAGAGAACATTCCCAGCCTACCACGTGGACTCCCAGGTTTTGCTTTGGTGTTTTGAATTAACTGGTTTTCAAATCCAAGTAATTAAAAATCAACTTTTCAGTTGATTAAATTTTACAGTGCTAAAAACCAACCAACCAAAAAAAACCTCAAACCCCACAAACACTGAAGTCACTGTTGGCACAAAAGTATCACCCTGACATATCTGAGGTGTAAGTTATACACAAAAATGAACCAAGATGGTTATTTGGAGCAAACAAACCAGTTAAATAATGCAAGAATTTCCATGGACGCTCCAAATCAACCTAAAATATCACTTATGTCTGCAGGTTGTTCTGAAGCACCAGGCTTAACAAAGACCAATTTCTTCCTGGTTTATTTTTTATAATGGATTGGCTTCAATACAGAGAAATTTCTGACCCACTCCTGCTTTCCTGAGCTCTTTCCCCGCAACTCAACATTTAATTTTTGTGTGTGTGTGTGGACTTGTCAGTGCCTGAGAGAAGAATTTGATCAATTTAAACCAACATCAGGAGTGGAAAATGAAGTCCCGGCCTTCTCTTGTGCTAGTACAAACATCCATGGCAGAACACGATGAAAATGGTTTAAAATAAACCTTTTATTCCTCATTGTTTGGTGGGTAATAGCGTTTTTAAAGAGGAGAAGAAGTGACCCCAGCTCTAACTTGCACATATAAAACAAATAAACCCAGAGTTAAACAGATTTAAACAAAACCTGATTTAAATAGATGGCAATCACTACGAAATACATCAATTTTCTTGTTTCCTTGCAGAAGTATTTAAAGCACGTGAAAATAGCAGGCATGTGAGATTAAAGATAAACCTGTACAGTCACACTCATTAGGCTGAAGGCCATTTTCCAGTCTTAAGAAAAAGATATTTAATCATTAAAATAAAGTTTCCAGGGCTTTACATGCAAATAATCACAATTAGCAAGAGATGTGAAATGCCATGGTTGGATTTGTGTAAGATGCAAAGGACAGGGCAATAGTGGGCAGATCTGTCCTCTCCAGCAGGTCACCAGCAGGATTTTTATGGTGAGAATTTAAATTGCTTGTTGCCTGTGCTGACTATTGTAGATACCTTTTAAAAAGTCTCATGCTCCGTTGTCACCTTTTATAATCAATAACTTCATAATAAAAAAGGAGAAACTATTATTATTAATATTATTAATATTGTTGTAATACAATTTCTGTGCATGACCTGAATCATTATCCTGCGTGGTCTAGCAAAATTCAGAATAGACAACATGAAATGATCCTGTGTGCACATTCATTAATAATCAGAAAGAAACACTTTCCAGTAGATGGAAATGATGGAACTTTTTTTCTCCTGGCAGGCAAAAGATAGGAAAAACTTAACTGAGCCAAAGCAAAAATGTCAAACTGTTGTTATCAGAGTAATAAAAATGTTATGGAAAGATGGTTTTTATTGATTTATGATGAAGAATGGGATCTTTTTGTTTCTTTTTTGTTGTTGTTGCTTTGGAAATTACAATGTCAGGGAAGGATCTCCACATAAGTCCATGAATCGCCCCTTCTTCTTCTGCTTTTTCATTTGATACAGCTTAAAGAAAGTCCTCCAACACAACTTGGAAAATTCATTGCCTGAAACTCTCTGAATTCATGGCTGTCAGAAAATGCTCTGGGAAGAGTTGAGCTTGGCTTTAATCTACATGCCAATCAGTTTCCTTGGCCTCAGCACAGAATTTAATTGGATTCACTCTCAGGACAGAACAACCTTTCCACTCACAGCCCTGAAAATTCCGCCATCCTTCACACACAGTTTTTGCATTCATATATTTTTGTGTCTTTGTTGAAAAGAGTCACTCATGTATGTGGCAAACAAACCTCAAAACTGTCATGAAAACTTCGTTTGTAAGAGTCTAAAAAGAATAACACATAGCTACACAGGTACAGTAACTGTTGACATTATGGTTTCATCATGGCAGAAAAACTCAGATCAGATAATTCTTCTAAATTCATTGTTTTGATCAAACTTCCCACAAGCAAAGTTCACTAACATGTTAAAAACATGCAGTTGCCCACCCATCTCTGCACAACCCATTCCTGCTTCCACAGGGTAGGTCCTGCTGAAGGGTGGATGTATTTGCACAGAACAGGTCAATTTATCCCAAATCCCACTCCCCGGCAGCCATATGTTTGTTTTAGCACAGATTGAACCCTAAGATTTAAAAAGTCCTTATGAGAGAGGTTATTAATTAATGCTAAATGCCACTCTAACATATTTGGGTATCTGGGGGGCTTTTTTGCCAGCCTTGTCCATAAGCAGAACTGTTTGTCCCAGTACAACCCAGTGCCACACTGTGGCTTTGTACAAACATTGCAAATTTGACAAAATTGCAGCTTCTGTTAAATCTTAACACCTCAGAGGGATTTTTTTTGTCATTGTATTTGGTAGAGCTCAAGTTATACTAGAATTAGCATTTGCCAATCCTATGGATGAACTTTCACCAGGAGCATTTTTTATAATCATTTTTTCCAGTCCATAACACACTTTTTTCAGAACTAAAACCTCTAACTTCAAACATACATTATCTCATTCTTCCAGCAAATTTCATTCTCTGTGGCATTCAAGGCTTCCTAAAACCAAGTTTCCACACTGATGTGAAAAATTATGTATTTCTCTTTCCAAATTTGAGATTAATTCTGGACAGCTCTACTTGGTCAATCCCAGCACAAATTTGGAATGGAAAAAAAGGGCAGTTTATGACCAAGGCTTTCTTTTGTACTTTCCAAGGATCAGCTCTAGAAAGGTTTTGTGATACTGAATACTGAGCAATATTGCGTATTTTACAACATATTTTTCAGAAAACCAAAAACAAATGAGATCCCCCTTCCTCTAGCCCTTATTTCAGTGCATTAAATATGTAATTCTTTCAAGATCTCTAGCTTGAATTGCAATATTTGCTTTCCAAGTTGTCTGGAATTCTCATTTTTTGAAGGATGGACTTCTAGGTAAAGCCACCGCAGTGTGAAAATATTACCTTGTGTACCTTAGACCATGCTCATTCTGGGTTTTTAGGATGACGATAAAAATAGCAATTTGCCTAATTACTCAGTTCTATGTGTAAAATGTCACCACTTCTGGCTGTTTGGCAGCATTAAGTGTAATTAAATATCCAACTTCATAACAAAGTAATATTAAGTGTGCAACACCTTGACAAAAGTGATGAATTTGTGAAGATTCATTGAGAAAATGCATTAGGTTTATACCGAAATGTGATAAGTTTATCAACGTTGTTTGATCTTTAGTTAAATTGTATTTACATATGGCTGGATTTATCCAGTGTGTTGGGAATGCTTCAATGTACTTGGCAAGAAGGGAAGCTTTTGGCAAAGAAAGATTGCATCTGCATTTGTAGATCTTACAGGGAAAAGCTGTGTCACCAGCGCAATGTAACGTGACACATTTCAGTGTTTCATTAGCACCAATACAAACACATGCAGGGCGAAGCTGCTATTTTTCAGTTTAGGCTTTTACACCTCTCAATTTTTTATTTCTTTTTCTGTTCAAAGAAGTGTTGATTCAAATCCCTTTGTGACTTGGAACATGACAGAGAAATTTTAATAATCACACACACACACAGGGCTGCTACGCAAGACCTGACTGCTCACACACCACCCAAAAGAGATGATAATGAATATAATTGTTTTTTGTAGATCCTGCAGAAATTAAACACTACATCCCTGGAAGTCTTCAAGAGCAGGCTGGACAGGGCTTGGAGCACCCTGGGATAGTGGAAGGTGTCCCTGCCCAAGTGTTCCCTGCAGGGGCGTTGGAACAAGATGACCTTTAAGGTCCCTTCCAACCCAAACCATTCTATGATTCCAATTTTTTCTTCCCAGAACAGCACATTATTCACACATACAACATTAAGATTTAAGGACTGGGTTAAAATTCAAATTAGGGAACATGGGATATAAAAAAGCTTTTTAATGTGGAAGTCTCCAGTGTTTGTAACAAGGTTCTTTGCCAAGAGGTCCCATGTGTGAACCACATGAGCAAGGAAAACCACATGGGACAACAGGCTGTGTCACATTCATTTGAAGTGTTTTTTCTGGTCCCTAGAGATATTTACAAAAAAAGAGCTTTAAATATAGCTAATTTGGAGTAATTGTGAATACATCTACTGCAAAACTTAAAATAGGAAAGGTAAAGGAATTTAGGAAATAGGTGACATGATACAGCCATTTAAGTAGGAAAAAGAATGGGAAATTATCATAATAAGTTGCAAAATCATTGTGCAAAAGTCTATGAATATTCTCAAATGTTCTTATGAACTAGATTTTCAGTTCCTTTCTCCCTTCCTCCTCCTCCTTCCCATAAAACTTTACAATGACTTTTCAGGAGATCCTCAGCAATGACAATCCCACAGTCTCTCTGGGAAATCCATAGCAGCACTTAAGCACTTTAATTAAGGAAAGAAAATCTTTGTAGCACATAATTTGTTTTGATTATGTGATCCAACAGGTGAGCATATCTGTTCTCAAAAAATCCTTCTTTTATATAGACTAACAGCAGCACAGGACAAAAAAAATTGCCATTCAGTTGAGATTTACAGATTTAATCTAATTTTAGGCTCAAGGTCACAATATTTGGTTGCCTGCCTGTGGGTGTGCATGTAGTGGGCACCACACACAACACAGCCAAGGAAGAAAAAGCTGAATATTAAGATAAGGAGGTTACAACTAAATGATCCTTAAGATCCCTTCCAACCAAGGCTATTCTACAATTCTGTGTTCAAAATTAGTATTAATTAGCAGTAACGAATTAGGTAATACCACAGTGCTTCTCTCACAATCATATTGATAATGGAACGTTGGAGCTCAGCTCATGAGGTGCTGGAGGATTTTTCACCTTTATTTGAGTAGCATGAAGAAAGGCCTGGCCATTTCCCCACTCACCCAGAATGCACAAAACCTTAATGACTATAAATTCTTTCTTCCCACCCACACCTCTCTGAGTTCAGAGCGATCTGCAGGGAGAGTCGTCATTTGTGCTCATTGTCTACAAATGAACCTTTTCATCTCTCCTTCAGTTATGATTTCTCCTCCCAAAAGCAAAGTCCTCCCCCAAACAGTCACTAATGATCTCCATGCCCTTCCCAGGAGGTGAGTGGGTTGATGACTTCCTCTCTGCTTCCGTTTCTCCTCGCTGTGCTTCGCCTTGCAAGACCCTCAGCTGCTTTTCCCATCTTTCAAAGGGCCACCAAGAAATCTCTTTCATGCCTTCTCCTCACACTGCCAGAACACTGGGATTCTGTCCTGTCCTCCTTCCCTCAGGGCTCATGGGATGCAAAAGAGGAAGGCTGATGGAGACATCTGGCAAGGATCTGCCCACCTTACTGCTGCTCAAAACAGCGTTGGCTCAAGGTTGCATAAAGTGTATTTAAAGCAGCAACTTGTTTGATTCAAATGGACTAATTTATATTTCCCATGAATAAAAAAAAATAGAGAAAGGAAGAAAGGGCAATAGTTCAGTTTTACCCAGGTTAAGGTGAAATTAAATGGTATTTTTGCTGTGATTTCAGTGTGTTACACTTTCAGCATCTCAAGAATTGAATGTCAGATCAAACCCTAAGGAAAGAGAAAAAATAAAAAGGTGTGTTTATATGGAGAGAGAAAGAAGGATTGGTGTTACTTTCTTGAAACGATGTACATCACACAAAAATAGCACACATCCAGTACAAAATGAGGCTGGAATCCAAATCCCATTATTTGCTGTATTTCAGACATAAATTTTGATTTCTCCTTCTCTCCAATGTGCTTTTTAGTGGATTTAGTCTTTATTCTAGAAGTCTTAAGCTAATCACTAACGTGTTGAGTAGGTCATCCTCAGGAAAATGTACTGATAGAAGAGCCAGGAGCCCTTTTTGGCATAAATACGTCATTTCAAATGATCCTATAAAACTGGACTCAGTGTCGCTGCTTACAAATTAAAAGTCCTATGGTTTCCTTCCTTCCCTCTGCATGCTCAGTATCTCAGCTGATGTTGCTTTATTCAATACTCCAAAATGATTGCAATGGAGATACTGGAACTCATGGATATATTATGGGACACTGCAGAGAACATGAGTCCAGACTATTGGCACTGCAGGTCATCCTGCCCTGATTAAGAGATCATGAACATCCCCAGCTGGGATGCACTAAGGACACATAAACTTTCTCTTTACTGAGAGGATTTTTGATGTAAATGAACACAATGAATCTGTTCTAGAACAACGGAGGTAATTTCTGCACAGAAAGTGCTCAAGGGATACCCTTTCCTTCAAGCAGAGCTCCTGTAGAGGAAAACTTATCCTGATTTCCCTTATCAAAGATTACTATTATCTCTAAAATGGATTTTAGATTTCAAGCAAGATCACTGAAGAGCAGACACGGTTCCTGACATTTCCAATGAAGGATGCTTCAGAACAGAGAAGGGATCATTACGTCTCTTTTTTTGGTACATAACAAAAAGAAATGGAAAAAAATAAAAAACCTTTAAAAAAAGACTCCCTCGGTTATGCAAGACTCTGATTCTTGGCCAGCTTTGGATCATAATCCCTATTATTTCAAAATATTTTGCTGGAAATTCTACTGGAATCTTCTAAACAAATAGCTGCACTGTTGGACTGCAACTTCCCTGCTTCTGAGTGCAACCTTCTCCATCATATTGGGGAATAGATGTCATCAGAGTATTCACCAGTATTTTTATGAAAACCCTGAAAGAAAAAAAAGTATAACTGCAAAGAGAAAAAAAACCAAAACCAAAAGAAAACAAAACAGGTTTAAGTTTAAAGATTCTGTATTTTGTGAACGGTTCAATGAAATTTTCCACAAAGTCTTTTCAAACCCTAAATGGTCTTTCTGAATGCTGTTGAGAAGCTCAATATAGAATAACTTGGCAGTGAAACAAAAACAGACTCAAGGTTCACTTCTGCAACATTCTCTCTCCTGTGAGATCATCAGACACGAGTGCAGCAGGGAGCAGCATGTTAATCTGGAATGACAGGAAATTTCAAGTATTTGCCATATAAAACCCACTAAACCACCTTTAATGGGATAATTTATGGTGTTGGGGCCACTTCAAAGTATAATCTTGGTGAATAAAATCCTTATCTAATTTTGAACAGAAATTAACATAGTGCATTGCTTTAACATCACTGTCTGTCCACAGGCTTCAGTGAGAAAAAGGTTTGCATGTCAGTCAAGATTTCTAGAGGGTCCTTTGGCACAGCATAAATCTCTCTAAAGCGGATGAAAAATATAAAATATATATTGTACTATGACTTTTTAAGCAGTGATTCTTTAAGGATACTGAGAAAAACACATTTTTATTCTGTATTTTGAAAATCAAGAAACTTCCATTTACCATCAGCCAAGCAAATGCTATTTGGCCATCAGAAGGGTCAGGATCATCAAAAGCAGTGTTTTCTTGTGAGGAACCTTTGTCTTCCTTTTCAAATTGCACATTTTTACCTGATTACTTCCTCATGAACAACCGCAGTCAAGTTGGTTGCAAACAGCACAAATATCCCAGAGGTGAATCATAATTCAGAGAAAAAAGCAAACAAACATACAACTGAAAATAAACTTGCCTCGCTTCTTGCCTTGTTTTTTCAGTCTCAGAAGATGGAAGCACTGTGGCACAAACACATACCATTAATTTCTTCAGGTGCACAAAGCCTGACAGTAATTTAATCTAAGCCATATTTACTGCACAAAAGGACTAACCCGAGTGCAACATTGTGGATATGAATTATGCCCACTCTTAGGTCAAAATTTAGCTCCTCAAATCACTGTTACCTGAGGATGCAGCTAGATTTGAGTTTGCAACAAATTTGAGTTTGCAGTTTCTTCTGTTCAGTGGTTTTGCAGAAGCTCAGAGACATAGGAAGACCAAAAACCAGTGTAAATACATGCACAGCTAAACCAGATCATATCACTCATGCATTATATCTGGGAATTTTTAAAAAATCACCATTAAAATGCCTTAACTATCAGGGCCAGGAGCTGGGCTTGATGATCCTTGTGGGTCCCTTTCAGCTCAGAATATTCTGTGATTCTATATTTTAGACTTTATTTCTATATGTCTTTGTTCTTGTTTGAAAGGCATGTTCAAGTAGTTGTCCACATCTTCTTGTGGTAAACATTTACAAGCGTTCTCCTCACTTGCACCTTACAACAACATTTTCAGCTGCCAGCAGTTCAGGTGTCACACAGTCCATGTTATTTCTTCAAGTCCATTCTAAGACGCAGCTAGTTTGCCTTCAATTTCTAAGAACCTACCATCAGCTAGAGAATGCAATGATGATTTAGTTATATACAAATCAAATGTATATAGAATGTAGAAGTCATGGCAGTGCCATGCTGCCAAACAAGAAACTTGCACGGGTATGAGGGTGACTACAAGTAGTGACACCTCATATGATGGATCTGGGCATTCAGCAAGAAGATCAAACCAAAACCCCAAAGCTGACAATCTCCCACATCCTCAATGCACAAATTTGCTGTAAGGTGATTCATGCACCCAAAAAGCAGTGGCACAGGGTGCCCAGAGAAGCTGTGGCTGCTCCTGGATCCCTGGAAGTGTCCAAGGCCAGGTTGGACGGAGCTTGGAGCAGCCTGGGACAGTGAAAGGTGTCCCTGCCTATGGCAGGGGTGGCACTGGATGATCTTTAATGTCTCTTCCAACCCAGGCCATTCTATGATCCAATGAACACACAGATATTGAACAATCTAAAAAAGTGTTCATGTCTAACTGCCCCCCACAGCCATGTTCACCGTGGATACAGCAAACCTTGCGCTTCCCTTCGGGAAATATCCACGCACGAGCAGCACACATTCAGAATTCCAACACAGCTGCTCCAGACACTGCTGCTGTAACACAGAAGATGATCTTGGCTGTGCAGGAGGATTTTTCTTCTGTGCATAAGGACTGTATGTGCCTGAGTCTAAATATGCACGTAATACTCCTGATAAAGTCAGCATGCTGGGCTCCCTTCCAAATGAGTTGTTTAAAACACACGGTATTGATGGATTGAGGATGCATGAACTGAGAACTATTTGGACTCCAACACATCTAATCATTTTTTGCTTGTAACAACATGTCTAAAGCAAAGCTCTTTTGACATCACTGAGTGTGCATTCTAGAATGTGGCTGTGCAACAAAATCTGATAACAAAGGATGAAGACAAACCTGCAAAAAATAATAAAGGTTACTGCTGTTTCTGCTCGGAAATTGAAAAAATGTGTTCCAGTGAAAGGCATTCTGGCTGATGAGCCGGTGCACACTTCCAGTCCAAGAACAGTACTGAAACTGGAGCTAAACCACAATAAAGATTTTATAAGAAAGCAAATTTGCATGATTGTTGACATGGACTTTGCAAAACATTAGAAAAAACAAACCTTCCATGCAAAGTTGTGCTGCTTCTTAAATCTCTTGCAAGCAAGAGTTGCAGGAGATTTGATGATTGATGTCTCTTCAGACACCCTCTTTACGTTTTAGCCCTTTCCCTAAGTCCTTAAAAAATATCTGCACGACAAGTTTCAACAGAATCTCCATATTCAGCTGTATTTGCATTTTTTATGAGCCAAGAGTGCAAATATTTAAAATGCAGAACCCTCACAGTGATGCCTACCTAAAATTCCAAACCTTCTGGGCTCATTATCTGAACTTGGTTTCAAACAACTAATTTTTATCAATTAATTTTGCCTGTGGAATATTTTTATAGATGATAATGTGAAGAACCTCAGGTGAACTTTTCAGTCTCAGGCAGAAGACACAAGGCTGTTCTTGTAAATTGAATTGTGCTTGTAAAATAGCCAAATTGGACATAACAGTGGGTTACAGGGACTGAGGGAACATTAGAAGGAAAAAGGAATTCCACAGTGTCTCCTCTTTTTTGTGAGTGGAAAATAAGGTATCTTTTCCAAAAAGAAATATTTTATGTAAAAGTCACTTGTCAAATTATGTACCTTTTCTGACATTACCTTTTACCCTGTTTTCAAGTCCTTTTTCACAGAGGTGCTCTCAATCCCTTCATTCCTCAGTCTGCATAGATATTTTGCTCTATTTTCACAGAATCACAGGAAGGGACCCATCTGGATCGTCAAGTCCAACTGCTGGCCCTGCACAGGACACCCCAAGAGTCACAGTCTGTGCTGAGAGATTGTCCAAGCACTTTTCGAGCTCTGTCAAGCTGGTGCTGTGCCCATTCCCTGGGGAGCCTGTTCACTGCCTGACCACCCTTTGAGGGAAGAAACTTTCCCTGATATCCAACTAACCCTGCCCTGGCACAGCTCCAGCCATTCCCTGGGTCCTGTCACTGTCCCAGAGAGCAGAGATCAGTGCCTGCCCCTCCTCTTCCCCTCATGAAGATGTTGAAGGCTTCAGTGAGCTCCTCCCGTTCATCTCCAGACTGACCAGACCAAGTGACCTCAGCTGCTCCTCACAACCCTTCCCCTCCAGACCCTTCACATATTTTGCTTGCCCTGTTCTCAAACATCCATCTGCCATGGCAGTCATGCTTTATTTTGAAGGATTCCCTGGGCCCTTACTGACTGTCCTGCAACAGTCTGGCAGCCTTGCAGCCATAAGGGAGTTGCAGCAATCCTCAATAAATGTCATAGAATCATGGAATGGGTTGGTTTGGGAGGGAGCTTAAAGATCATCCAGTGCCACCCCCTGCCATGGGCAGGGACACCTTCCATGAGACCAAGCCCCATCCAGCCTGGCCTGGGACACTTCCAGGGATGGGGAAGCTACAGCTGCTCTGAGCAACCTGTGCCAGGGCCTCACCACCCTCACAGGAAACAATTTCTTCCTAATGTCCAATCTAAATCTGCTGGCCACGCTTCTGTGAAGCTTGAAGTCTTCCCTGAGTGATTGTACTGAAAAGTCAAACTTGGCTAAACTGTTTCTCCTGCCTCCTTGCTTCAACTCCTATTAACTTGACTTTGTTTTCAGCACATTTGGCTCCAGCAAGGCCTCATCCCATTACTGGTCATGACCTGGTACAGAGCTGACAGGGTACACGGAGCTGAAATCTGCCTGGAGACTTGCAGGAGGTGCTAATCCAGCTCTCCATTCCCTGTGCTGTGTTCTCTCCCAGTTTGTACAGTATGTACACAAAGCACTGTTGGCCTCAGGTAGGGCTTGTGCTCCACAGCTGCATTTTCCCTGGATTAATGTTTTTCCAGAACGTGTTCCATATGGTTTAGCAATGAGCTTATTCGAACTGCCCTCTTCTGGTGTGTCAGGGGCAGGCATTACAGACACGTATGGAGAGAATACATTCCAAGAGGGCAAGATGAAGGAGGGGCGGAAAAAGGAAAAAAAAAATCAAAACATCTGGAATGAACCAGATATCAGCTAGTACTGAAATTTAATTCAGGGCATCCTTCTAGCCAGGGAAAAAAGTTGAACAAATAGGTTAAAATAAAATGCAAGGCTCAGGATTTAAGTACCTCACCCTTCTCAAACTGGAAAGCAAAACCCAAAGGTTTGGAAGCTGGGTGAAATAAGTTGTATTTTGTTAAACAGTTGCGGTGCCAAAATCAGGGTATTAGCACAAGATCCAGGAGAAATATGATTGTGTGGTTATCTTTACTGAAACTACAATCTCAATAGATTAAAAAAATTAAATTAGATAATAGAACATTCTAGCAGTGCAAATAAAAGAGTCAGGGGTCAGTACCATACAACATCATTGTATCATTTTAATATAAAAGTCACAGTGAACCACACATGAAGTCTTATTTCCCAGAAAATATGTTGCAGGGAGAAGGTGCAATCTCATTTAATTTTTTCATGTCTGATTAAAAAAGCTACATTGACATGGGTTTGTAGAATAAAAAGAATGCTTTTCTTAATTAAAGAAAAGTAGAGTTCTGGGGGGACAACAGTGGAATCACACTCCAGATTTTCTGAATACCAAACAAAATTTTTGTCAAAAACTGGAAACGATTGTATTCACCCCCAGAAACTTAGCTTAGGGTAAGGTATTCCTCATACTTTAAAGACCACTAAGATTTTTATTAAACAACAGTCGAGACACTCTATTTTAAAAATATCCCAAAGGCACACCCCTCAAAGTAAACAAAATAACAAAATAAGATGCTAACAGTTGACAAATTAGCAATGGTACATCCTAGCTGAATTCTGAGTTGTGCTACAGCTGTATCTGGTGATATCATGCTGTCAGAGAAGGAAGGCATTTGGAGCCTCCTTGTTCCCTGTGATGATCAAGAACACACCAAAGGAATAGAGGAATTGTCCACAGAAATATGAGCTCTGAACTATTGCAGGATGAAAGGACTGAACGGTTCAGGATCCAGCTGTGGATCCAGAGCATGTCACAAATTCCCCATCCATGCTCAGGCTCTGATCTCATCCCTGCTCCCTATCACAGTGAGAAAGAGTGGCTCACCACGTCCACCTCCTGCGAGGAGGAAACCTGAGCAAGCAGGCTGGGAGGAAGCTGTAGGACACAGTGGCCAGGCTCCTGGAGCTCTAGCCCAAGGGAACAAGTCACAGAGTGGGAAATGAGTCATGCTATTGGTTTCTTGAAAGGAAAAGAAGAACCATGGGGGAAGGCAGAGAAAACATTTAGACAGCTTTTCTCCCTTCGCCAAAAACAAAATCCCAGCTGGAAAGTAGTGTTTATAGGGAAACAAAAGACTCACAGGATTTTGGTAAGCCTTAGAAATCTTGGAGAAACTTTCTTACCATTGGAAAGTCCACTGATAGTAGTTCTCCTACATAGGCCCCAAGACAATACATCTTGAATTTGTCCAATTGGGAAAATTGGCTTTTATTCCTGTTAGCAAACACCCAATAGTCCTGTACTTCACATCACTAAGGATTATTGCACTACTTTCCTAGCTAGATTTTATTATCAGAAAACTAACAGAATACTCAGAAAGGCTAATGAATTTATAAAATATTTCCCATTATCCTTTCATATTGGTTTTGGCTGGGGTAGAGTCATTTTTCTTCAAAAGACCTGGTATGGGGCTGGGTTTTGTATTGGTGCTGAAGTGCTGAATGGATTTGTTGCTTTGCTTTCCTTGAGAGCACAGCTGCTGCTTTACCTGTGAAACTCTTCCCTCCCTGAACTATCCTTACATAGGGATAACAGTCAGGGATTGGCTGAGGTCCAAAGGGACCTCTGGAGTCATCTTTTCTGAGTGTCCTGCTCAAGCAGAGTCACCTAGAGCAGGCTGCCAGTGACCACATCCAGAAAGCTTTTTAATAGCTCCATGGATGGGGACTCCACAATGTCCTTCAGCAACCTGTGCCAGTGCTGGGTCCACCTCACAACAAAAACGTGTTTTCTGATATTCTCCCTGCATAGAACCCAAGAGAGAATTGCTTTGTGTTTGGACTCTATTAGAAATGCATGAGCCACATCAGAGATATATTTATTTCAGGGCCTGTGGTGGAGGATTAATCAATAATAACCACGTGACAGATTCAGGTGTGATTTAAAGGAAAAGAGTGGGGCTTTTTAATTCAATTCTTCAGTAATCACAGCTGTCCCTGAGACAAAACACCCAGTATTCATTTAGTAAGAAATTCTTCCCTGTGAGAGTGATGATGCACTGCCGCAGGTTGTCCAGAGAAGTTGTGGATCCCTGGAAGTGTCCAAGGCCAGGTTGGATGGGGCTTGGAGCAACCTGGGATAGTGGAAGGTGTCCCTGCCCATGGCAGGAGGTGGAACCAAATAATTTCTAAGGTTCCAACCCAGACCATTCTGGCATTCTATTCTGTAATTCACACAACAGGAATGACATAAATCCCAGAAACTACAGAGACTTCAGCATGGCTTTGCTCAAATGAAGAGTGAGAAAGGAGGTTATCAGAAGGGTAAGTCCTAGAAGGCATCAGAGCTGCCCTGAAACATCAGTCTGACATACATAAATTCAGTTTCTACTGAAAATAAACTATTTTTCTTCAATTAACTTCCAAATGGAAAGTTGGAAGTTCGGGAGTTTCAACAAATGTCAAAATATTCCATGGTAAGGGGAAAAGGAAAACTAAAATAAAGCCAGACCAAACAATGTATGACCAAGTGGATCACTTGACGCCATCAGAGATTAAACCATTCCAAAAGTAAGATCTGGACAAGAATTGCATGCAGTTTGGCTTTATAAACCTACTGCAATGACTGTAAAAAACCTGATCAAGTGTCACTTGATGCTAAACCTGGTGACAAACAGAATATCAATTTTCCAGTCAGCCTACAGGTTTAATTCCCAAATAATTTATACCACAGTCAGTTACAGAAACATCATTCCAGTCACAGGATCAGTCTGACTTTAATAACATGAAGTAACTGTCTCTGCACTAGTCACAGTGGATGACTGAGCTCTAAAACACATTTGACATTTAGGCCTGATTTTACAGTCTTGTTCTTACAAAAACAACCTGTATTCATGTAGGTTTTTGTATTTTTTATCTATTTTGTATGCACACATCTATTTTATGTGTTTGACTGTTCCTTACAGCTGAAGTCTATGTTTACCTGTGTGTAAGAGACAATAAACCCTTGAAAAAACTCTACAGCAGAAATTCATTCATTACACACACAAAATGAAAGCTCCCAAGACTGTATAGAATCAGTTAATTGTGTATTTTAACCTAAAGGAGTTATGATCCCCCTCACATTTTTCAACTGCATATTCAGAGGAACCAGAATTCCCATGGAAATCAGACTGATAACCCTGATTGCTGTCTGTGTTTCCACATCCTTCTGGCATCACCATCCCAGGAACAGCTCCGTGTGCTCCAGCAAGGAGAATTCTGTTCTCTGCAGGACATGGATGGTTCACGTCTCAGCCTTTTGTCAGAGTACCTTCCCTACACAATGCTGCAATAAAATCTGATAGATACATGCAGCAACTCCCCCACTATGTCCTCTTTCAAAGCAAATGCTCCCATGAAAATTCAGCCTCCATCCATCTTGAGACTTTGATCTTCCATGGATTTTGGCATCTCTCAGCTCCTTTTGAACTCTCCCTTGTGTTAGTTTAGGCAGATGTGCAGCTTCCCAGTGCCTGGGGTGGAATCAGGGTCCAAAATGATCACTTAGCACCAGTGTCCAGCTAGACAATGCCCTCAGCCTGAGTTGCCTACCCCAAGCTATCAACCAGCTCTTTCTTCTATTCCCAGCTGTGCCAAAATCTGTTTCTTTTGCTTGAGTTCTCCTTTTCCACCACTGCTTTCCCTCAAAATTTGGAAACCAGTGTCCCATGACTGCCTGAGTCCCATCACTTGGGGATTAGGCAAACCAGGACCACTGCAGAACTCAGTTTCTTCTTCAGGATCAGCTTGCTCAATGAAGGCACTTTTCTGGATCAAGAACTCGGTGAGGTGGATGCTGAACGGAGGCAACCAAGCCTGCCTTGTTCAGCTGTGACAAAATCCTGCAAGATTTCAATCCCTGTTTCAGTGGGGTGAGGTTCACCCACTCTCTCTGCAAAAGCACCGCTCCTCCTGAGTGCTGTAAATCACAAGAAAGTGACATATCAGGGGCCTAATCCTGAAGATTAATAATGCAAATATAAAATATGAGTAGTGCCTTTCTCAGCTGTTAAGTGTTACAACGTAAGCAGTCAAGAAGAAAGCACAATGCACCTTCTGTTTCAGATAACCCCTTCTGTTTCAGATAACTCTTATTCATAATATAATATTTTAATTATATGACTATTTAGGCTGTCTGAACTTTTCATTACTGACAGCATTCTGGTCTTCAGAGGGCTGCCATTGTCCCTATTTTCCACTACCTGAGGTGTTTAGGAAGAGCAATGCTGCCATCTAGCATCCAGAAAAATGATGAAAACCACCTTTGACCCAAAGTCCAGGGTTAGTTTTACAGGCATTTTTGTGACCATAGGTTATCATGAGGATTCCAGTGGCCTGGAAACTGCTTGTTTTCCCTGGAAACACCAGGAGAAATACACATACACACACACACACACATACTGCATAAATATATATATATTTATACATATTTCTACAAGTAGTATATATACTATAGTGCTTGTGTATAGTATATATGCTGTACAGACCAGACATGTGGATTTATGGTTTTATTTCATTTTGCCTCAGTTCAGATGTCTATAATATACCACCTATGGCTGAACCACCTGTCTAGACTCCTCAGTGGAGGAAAATAAGCATCGTTTCAGATGTCTAGATCAGGGTGAGATGAATCATGACCTAGAGGTTTTTATTAATTTCCCAAGTTATAAAGGAATCCTGGACAACCATCTCCAGCATGGAATTCTGCAGAGCTGATGTCAAGATGGAAATAAATTAATCCTGGGATTTTGATTTTTAAATCCAAGGAGACTGTGAGCTAAGTTAGTCCAACCCTTGTTTATCACAACTCAGAAACGTTCCTCAAGCACTACCTGGTTTAAGCTTGATATCTTCTTTTTGCATAGCAGGTTTTTTCCAGAATAGCATCTGGCCTGGATCCAAAGACTTCAGTCAATGGACAATTCAATTTTTCTGAACAATTTGTTCCAGTGGTTTATGACCATCCCTGAAATGATGTAACATGGTAAATAAACACGTTATCAGTTCCAGTTCTGCTTTAGATTTTGCCTTTGATTGTGGCAAATATGTGAGATAGTGAAAAATCATGTAAAAATGTACAGATTGCATAGCTGTTAAGTGCTTAATTAGCATTTCATTAAGTACTTTCCTACAGAGTTATTTTATGGAACTTCTAAGATCCCTATCATTCAGCAACAGCAGGCTCAGGCAGCAGCAGCCCAATTACTTTTAGCTTTTAGTAGTGAAAGGCTAGAATCTGAATTTCTGAATACAATATTCATGAATTATTCACTTGCTGAGAAAAAGTTTTTTATTGGGTTTGTAGTGGGATTTTCTTTTGGGACTTTTTTTCCTTGGTTAAAGAGCTAATTATAAGCAAAGCTATATTAACAAACCTAAAAATCACAAGCCTGTTCTAAAAACATAGAAATAGTGCTACAAAATTAAATTTATTTTGTCTCCTTGTGACTTAAGGTCAGTAGATTTACATAGGACTTGAAAACTGATAAAAATCAATACTTTTTTTGTGGATGTTGAAAAACACGGAGATTAATTTCTAATTAGGACGTATCCTAAATCATCACTATAACCATTTGCAAGCTTCTTCCAGAGATTTATGACTGACATGAGCTAAACTTATTAAACACTCCACATTTTAGGAAAAAACACTTTGTTTTCCTTAGTTGCAACTAATTTTGTGTGACCTCAGATCTTTCCCATCCACGTATCTTTTTGCAGCCGACTTGAAAATATTTATTGAGATCCAGTAACACGAGAAAAAATGTCAGATCCTTTCAAAATGTTTAAAAGCCAATGTTCAGCAACCTCATGTTCCTCCAGCATTAAGAATTGTCTGTTCAAGGCACGTGGTGACATTGACCATGACTGTCAAAGTGGTCTTTCAAGTAATGAATTCAAGTCATAAATTCATGTCTGCAGTCCATAGCAGACCTCAGAACTGCCACCCACTTAAAACCCCCTGCAGGGGAGCAGGAAGAAATACTCCCGTTAGTATTTTTATCAAAGGAAACAAAATATAGAGAAATCATCCTTTTCTCCCTCCTGCCCCCAAACCCTAATATTTACATAATTTTGATGGAACAGTGGAAAAGTGATTCATCCTAAGTATAAACCCCCAAAGAAGGCTGGATGTGATTCAGGATAAGTTGTTGCACTGAGTACAAATTATTTTGGTATCTGTACCAATTTAGCATGATTAGCACACATACAGAAATCTATCAGAAGTTGAAATGAGGCTGAACTGCCACAGAAGTCTCCTCAGGCCCCAGAATGTAACACGCAGCTTCCCTTGTGGGAGAAGCCAACCAATTAAACAGGGAGAGAGAATGAGTGTAAGGGACAAGAAAGTAACAGCATTTAATTAAAACTGAAAAATGCCATATTGAGAGAAATAGTGCCAGTTACCAGGGGGGTAACTGCTAATTTCATCACTCAAAAGGGCCTTTCTGGATGCTTTCCAGCAAGTCTAGAGGAGATTCCTTGCTTTTCTTTTTGGCAGTGACCTTTGATATGGAGGACATTGATTTATGTGAGGAAGACAAAAACATGAACAGACTTTATCCATAAGGCACTCCAGAAGCCCCCCATGCTTTCTGGGAATGGGCAACCACACCCCCAGTTGTAGGTGATTAATGTCTTAATATGGAAGATTAATTTATTTTTTATATAAAGTTAAAAATAAACCCCAACTCCAGTAATAAGGAAGAAAGCAGAGAGAGGAGAAGAGAGATTTCTGTTTGCTTGCTTTTAATATGTGCTCATATTAACAGGCCACATAAGGTGAAATAATGAGCGGCCTCAGGTTGTCTGAGCCATTTGAGAAAGTCACAGAAATTTTAAAAATCTGGTTCTAGTTTCACAGAAACCATGATACATGCAGGGGTGGCTTTAAACTACTCTTACAACACTCTAGTTAATCTTCTCCAGCTTAATGCAGAGTAGATTTAGGCCCACTGCAGTCCATCCTTTCCTTCCAGCAAAACCTGACCACGTTCAGAATGCCACAAAGTAACTTTGAAAATCTTCAGAAAAACAGAAATGGCTGAATACAACACAGGTTTTCATTAAAAGCATTGCCCTTTAAACACTGGAGGCAAAAATGTGAAGAAATCTTTCCAGGTAGATCTGTTCTAGAGTCAAAAAAAGCACAGTATTTTGACATGGGTAAGAGGTCAAGAAAAAAGTTGAAGGAACGAGGTAAAGAGCTAATTATATCTCTTAAGAGATTCACAAAAAAGAGAACTTATCAGTGTAGGTAGTTTGTCACTTGTAGGTAGTTTGTAACTACCTACACGTTTATTTGCTTATGGGACATACTTATTTGCTCAAAATTAAGCAAATGCTTAGTGTTTCATTAATGAAAGTCTTAATATTGACTTGTCTCCATCCTAAGCCTATCTAAAGCAATTAAATGAATTCTGCTTTTCTCAGGAAGTTGCTCCCTGGTGAGGTACCCACTTTACCAAAGTGCATTTTAAATCCTTTTCTGCAGTGTAATATAGTTTTGTATAACCCCATAGATATGGATTCTGTAAGTTAGCACTGGATGTTGTTCGAAAATGAGAATTCTATATACTGACTCCAAATGTTCCATCAGAAATAAAGGAATTATATACATTCCACACCTATCTGTGCTATACCAACAATCAGAATGTGTGGGGTTTATGCAGGAATATTTTCATATACCTTCTGTTTTAGACATCCACCACAAGATGTATATCCATAAAAATATATTTGGGGTTTTTTGTTATTAATCAACAAATAAGGTCAAAAAGTAGGACTTAGTGAGCTTTTGAAGATCTTTATGCACATTTTGTATACATGAAAGCTCCAGCTTGAACTTTGCCTGCAGGCCATTTGCTGCTAATGAAATAAGGATGTTCTGCCTCTCTTGTTTTAGTCACTGCAGAATTTGAACAACCACAAGAGAGCAATAGCAAGTGAGAAGAAGGCATTGCACGTAGCTCTCAAATATGCCAAAGAGTCTGGAGCCCTGCCTGTAGATTGCTTACTGTCATTGATAGGGATATGGCTAATTTAAGGCAAAGAGTTCCAAAGTAAAATTCCATTGCTGAAAATTCGCTGGCTCCTAAAGACTTTGAATGACTGCCAACAATCTGCAGAAATTGTCGTGAGGTGCAGTAGCTTCCAACGAAAACCTAATCTTTCTTTTACTTAAAGGATATTCTCATATTTCTGACTCCCCCTATGCTTTATATCTGTCTTGATTAATTAATGTAGCTCAGCCCTGAGGTTATTGGATTCCCAAACTGAGACAGGCATTCAAATACCTTGCTGAACTGCAGCCCAGGTTTGAACACGTGTGCTCATAAAGCAATGCTAAATTAGTATGAATTGTTAACAGAACAGGAAATGTTCATGTATCAAATGTTCTATATATAGCACAGTAAACAGGAAACAGTAATAAAAAAACCCAGCTGTGGTGGCAAATGAGCTTCCACGTAGCTTGAGATCCCCCAGGGCATGGAAATATGGAGTGGTTACAGCATCTACTGCAAATAGCACACAGCCATTGCAGCCATTCCACAGATACCTTTGACTTGCCTTGCTTCTCACAAACGTGACCTGTTCCTGAGTTCTGATACAGGAATCAATAAATAACTTAATTACAGGGACACAAATGAAACACACAAATGAAGGCAGCAATATCAGTGAGGCAACAAGGAAAATCTGAGACTTTTTTCCAGCTCAAAAGGCCAAGCTACAAAAAAAAAAAAAAAAAGTCTCTTTCTGATGCTAACTGGAATGAAAGGTACCTTGAAAATTCTCATTACTTATATTTCAGCCATAAAATGCTTTTGGAATTAAATCTACAAATACTAACTGAACTACATCTGCTTGAGTCAAATCCCCTGAAAGACAAGTATATTTATTCTTACAATTAGATTGTTTATTCTATATTTTAAGACTTAATAAAGTGGCTTTATTTAGGATATATAATGATGGGAAGACCCATATAAATCAAAATATCAGTTGGGTCAGCACATCAAAAATTGTTGCATACCTTAAAAACTACTTGAGGCCCCAAGTTTGAAAATGTGGACTATTATAGTAATAAAATACAGAATTGGCCAGCTGGTTTGTTTAAGTAAACATGTTTATAATGGAGCAATTAGGACCAAAACAAAAAGCCCTCAAAAAAACATAAATCAGAAACTGTTCTCTTGCACAAAGGTAAACTACATGTACCTAAAGTATGGCTTTAGCTACCAATGTCAAACAATTTTCATTGGCATAGGTTAGAAAATGCAAAATACCATTTTTTGCCTGTACAGAAGTCCAGAACATGCCATGAGTTTTACAATTTATTCATAAAAATGAAGATGCCCTTCTTAATAAGAGAAAAAGCATGAGGAAGTGACCCAAACAACCAGAGATAAAGCAATAAGCAATTGTTATTCAAACTCAATAACTCTGTCTCTATTGGTCTGTTTCTATCACCAGGTATGTAGCCTGATTAAAAGGAGGAAACAGAACAAAATGTTTATCTTGTTATCTTATTAATTGTGCATACACATTTTTATTAACGATCTTCAATGTCAGCTCTCTTAGATATGAATAATTCTGAATGTGAAACCATTATTTCTCTTCCTTTTTACCCATCTCACGCCACTCCTGCTGGGCCTAAATAGATATTTCCAAAGGTGGCATGGTATGAGACACTCATAGAAAACAGTTTCTGGTGCAAAATGTCCCAACTGTGATCACCATATCACCCCTATCTTTGTGTGTTGTCAATATTTGTAATACTTTATATAACACAATAATCATCCACATTGTCACTCTACCACTACAACACAATCAACCCCCGAGGTAAACCACACAGATAGGTTTAAGTCTGAAATTCAGCTAAATGTCTTCTCTTGTCCTAGAAACCCCAAACAACTCTTCTGTGTGATGTCTAAGGGATGTTGCTCTGTTAGGGCATGCAGACAGGAGGGCTGCAAAGTGACAAGACAGCAACAACAACCCCTGTCCTGCAGAGTCTATGATTAGACAAGGTCTGAAAACACTTTAAAAAACCTCATTAACTTCCCTTTTTCATGTGGCTCCTTTCAACTATGTACATATGGTTAAAATTTTCATGAATAGCAATTTAAAAAACTTTCCTGACTTTCAGAGGGTACCCTGTGAATAATGCACTGTTCTACCAATTCTCTTTTTCCTTGCCTGTTGTCATATGACCTCTCAAACCTTTTTGAGAAGGGTTGTAGCTCCATGTTCTTGATCTAAGAGACAAATATGACTTGTAGAAGAGAGGGGAGGTTATTTTCTCATATGGGAGGTTATTTTCTTTTGCATATCATGATTTGTTTTGCAGATACCTGTGTTATACCTTTCTGGATGCTCAGGATTCTGAGCCTCTGTCTCAGTATGATTCTGCTAGCCTTGTATTTTCCATAAAAATCATGAGGAAATAGTTTCTGTGTATAATATACCTTCCTTCACCAAGATTCACAACAATCTCTTCTGAAACCTTTTCCAAAAAAGGGTTGGATAAAGTACCCAGGTTTGTGTTCTTAGTCATCCAATCTGAAGTCAATGAAGCCTGAGTGAATTATTTAGTACTCTATTCAACAAGAAGAAACATGCTTTAAATGGAATACCTTAGGAGTTTAAACTATTCTCCTTTGTTTTACAAAGCATAATTGGAAAACCGACAAAGAATTTCTTTTCCCCACAAAATATTTTAAAAATGATGGAAATCAGAACTTTGCATCAAAGTACTTCCTCAGTCTCAACCTAAAGCCTAATCAGCTGGTCTAAAGTATGTTTGTGTTGGCTGAACTCATTGTGTATTGAGGAGGCACAAATGTGCATACAAAAGTAGGAAGAGGTGGAAATACCACAGAGTACCAGTGCGTTTGTGGGAAAGTGAGAAGCTATGAAGTGATATACAAGTTCAAAGACTAATTATGTAATCACTCACTGAAAGGTCAAAGTCAGCAATGTACATAGATAAGCCTTAAAATAGTCACTAATAAAAGAGGAGGCACAAATTACAGGAAGAAAAAAGCATTCAGATACTTTCTGCCCTTTACATGTGAGTTTTCCGAGAATACATATCATGGTTACGCGGGCTTGAATCCAAACAGCAAAGTGGAGAGATCGCCACTTACCTGCCTGCAGGACTTCCTTCTTCACATGGTGAAGTCACAGCATCACAGAATCCCAGGATGGGTCAGGCTGGAAGGGACCACAGTGGGTCACTGGTGCCACCTCCCTGCTCCAGCAGGGCCATCCCAGAGCACAGGGCACAGGAGTGTGTCCAGATGGCTCTGGAACATCCCCAGGGATGGGACCCCACAGCCCCTCTGATCTCTGTTCAGGGCTCAGTCGCTGCCCAGGGCACAAGTTGTGCCTCCTGTACAGGGAATTGCTGGGATCAGTCCCTGCCCATCCCTCTGATGCCACTGCTGGGCCCCGGAGCAGAGCCTGGGCCCTGCCCTGAGCCCTCCCTGCACACAGGGACACCCAGGGACACCCAGGGCAGAGGGCCCCTTGTAGCAGTGACCCAGTCAGTGGCAGTGGTCACAGGAAACAATGGACAATCTGCCACACCTGCCTTCTGCAGGTGTGTTAGTGAAGAAGCAGGATGGTCAAACTATTCCCCTCAGAGCAGTGAATCTGAGGGGGATGGGGAAGACAGGCATTGATAGTTTCCTGCCGCTCATAAGTGTCAGTCAAGTTCCATCTCCTCCCCCGTCTCCCTTCACAGTTATTTTAATATTCATCAGTTGCTCAAAAGTTCTGTTATTGTGTTCTGTTGATTGGTTATATTAATGTATTCCACCCCTTTGTTTCCCCATTGGATGTTCCCCGATCATGTTTTGTTTCCCTGTTGGTTTATTCCCCTGTTTCTCCCCTTAGACTGCCCCTTTTTCTCGCCCCTTTTAAACCCCTGCACACCCTCAGATCTCGGCTTTTTGTAACTTCTCTTCAGATTTAATAAATCTGGAATAATAACTACAGAAAGCCCTTCCCGCTTCTTTGCCGTCGGAGCTGCCCATTGTTAACAACTTGTTACTGTTAAGCTGCCTTGGATGAGGCGAGCTTGTTCAAGCCGTTATGAGGAGACCAGAACATGGAAGCCCCGGGGCTTCAGGGGTCGAGAGCAGAGAGTCGAACACAAAAGAGCCGCACTCAAGCCCCCGGGCAGCTTGAGAAGACCCGTCAGTAACGGGCAGCGGCAGCCCCTCTCAGCTGGGGCTCCTCTCGAGGCTGAGCAGCCCCAGCTCCCTCAGCCTTTCCTGGGCACAGAGATGCTCCAGGCCTTTTCTTATCTCCACAGCCTCTGCTGGCNAGGCCTTTTCTTATCCCCACAGCCGCTGCTGGCCCCGCTCCAGGAGCTCCCTGTCCCTCTTGTCCTGAGGAGCCAGAGCTGGACACAGCACTCCAGAGCTGCCTCCCAGGGCTGGGCAGAGGGGCAGGATCAGTCCCTGACCGCTGGCAAAGCTCTTCCCAATGCACCCCAGGATCCTGCTGGCCTCCTTGGCCCTCAGGGCACTGCTAGTTCATGGACGGCTCGTTGTTCCCCAGCACCCCCAGGCCCTTCTCCACAGAGCTGCTCCTACATGTCACCCCCAGCCTGTGCTGGTGCCTGGGGTTGTTCTTGCCCACGTGCAGGACTCTGCATTTGCCTTTGTTCAACTTCAGGCAGTTCCTCTCTGCCCATCTCTCCAGCCTGTCCAGGTCCCCCTGAAGGGCTGCCTCACTCTCAGAGAGGGGTTTTGACCACCACTCCCAAATTTGTGTCCTCAGTGAACTCCTGAGGAGGCGTTTGCCCCTTCATCCAACAGGGCCTAGTACTGAACCTCAGGGGCCACCACCAGTGACAGGCCCCAGCTAGGCCTGGTCCTCTGTGTTTAGAGCTGTTTTTATTACAGTTCACCTGCAGCTGGGTTTAAATGCATTGCTTGATCTGGGACTGTGTGGATGCTGCCTCGACTTTGGTGCAGATGTCAGGCCCTGTGGACTCGCTCATCACCTCAGTTCATGCAGGGCAGACACCAGCCTGTGTCTGTTATACCCCTGTTTATATCCCACAGAATGGGTCTCCACAGCTGGAGATACCGGGAACAAGTCACCTCTCCTGTCATCCTCACTGAGCTGTGAGCAACAGGCAGGAACAGTCACACTGCTATTGTGTGTAAGATACAAATTTCATTGCCGGCTTTCACCTCGCTGAGGGCGGCCTTTCTTGGTTTGGTACAGTCAAGGTATAAGCCAAGGCAGGAACAGATATCCATGGACAACGCAGATTTTGGAATGAGTATTGGGACTTTAGGAGGGTGTCATGATCCGATTATTAGGTTCTTAGAAATACCTCTGCCCGAATTAAGGTGCAAACGAGACCATACGCCAGTCAATAGTATGGGTTTTATTTGATAGTAAATAAGAGAGAGGGAGAGAGAGAGAAAGAGAAGAGAAAGGGAGGAAAAGGAAAAAGGCTGAGGGGACGGAGAAGTGACAGAGGCAGAATAAAAGAGTATCACCGCTCCGTGGGTCCCACTGGCATCCCGATGATTCTCTCCTGCCGGTCTTCTTGATGGTGAAGGTCCCCTGAAAGCACAGAGTGCCCTGGGTTAATATACCCTCAAGCCAGGGGGTGATGTCCAGGCATGTCCCTGGAGTTTGCCATTGTCTCTTGCAACAGACTTTGGATCTGTTGCATCACATGTGGTCCTGTAGTGCAAGGCATCCGGGGGGGCACCTTGGGGGGTCTTTGATGGTCTCAGCTGCCTCTCACGTGAAAGTCCCGTGGATTTGGCCTGTGGGGTTGGGTTTCACACAGCTGGGCCAGTTTGTATAGTTGAGGATGGATGTTCAGTACCTCTGGCCAGAGGTTATGCCACACACCCAAAAATCTCCTCTCCCCCACCGCACTCGGTTGGGGGGGGGAAGTTTGTAAGCCTGGCTTCTGTGAGCTGTGTTCCCCCCCACCCCAAACTCAGCTGGGCATGATTCTCTCAGCACAGCTGGTGGCTTTGGCTTTTTGGAGATGCATACCTTTTCCCCCAGCCTTGTTTGTTTCAGGTGATTGAACAAAAGGGCTTTCCCTTTATCTAATCAGCAGCTTGACTTTCAGTCCAAAGTCCCAGTCTTCAGGGAGGCATCTCTGGTTGTTGCCTTTTGTAGTATCAATGTTTGAGGACTGAATTATTTTCAGTCTCTGACAGAGGGTGAGAAAATTCTGCCTGTTTTGACATAGGACATTTTTGGAAACTGAGGAGCAATGTTTGATCCTTCTGAGGAATGGTAGCCTCTTCTTCCCTTGTCTTCCTGACAGATGCATGGAAAAGGAACAGAGAAGGCAAATATTTTCTGTCTGTAATACAAGCATACTCTTATACTGATGGAAATGACTGCCTTACTTGATCTTTGTTCAGTGCAAGGACTGGTGGATTTCCGTGCCTGGGCAATGTGGGATAGGAAGATGGCACAGACACAGGCCAGAAATCCTCGTTTATGGAAACCCATTGCTGACAACTCTTGACAGCACTGGCTGAATTTCCTCATAGGCCTGGTACCAGAGTTCAGAATTTACATTTTGCTTACATTACTATACTATTACTTGTTTTCCAGACCACTGCACATGCTGGCCAGCTTAAAACTCAAATACAGCCCCTGCCTTGGCAAGGGCAATGTTATCTGTGAAAGTCACTCTGATACTTACTTCACTTATGTGACTTCCTGGGGCTTGTGGGTGTTAGATTTGGGTTTCAGTTGCTTAATTCCCCATGGGGTTTGCATGGCTGAATCTGCAGAAAAGGTTACAGCTTACACAGTGCCCTGTGTGCATTTGCCAGTTCCACAAAGCACAAGGTAACTTGATTAAGGCAGGCATTTTTGACTTCCTGATGGTTTTTCAGTCTGGTATACCAGAATTTTTATAAATGTTCTACAGAGAAAATATGGGATCTTTTGTCTGTTGTGGACATCATTATGTAAAATGGAAATATAAGAGAAAAGGGTTTTTTATGTTAGATGCTTAATACCATCAAAAGTAAAACAAACACATTTTTAAAATAGCAACACTAAGGATTGAACTTTTATTTTCTATAAGGCTGCCATTTTATTATACATTTTAAAAGCAATGTTATTGACAAATACCAGTGTCTTTCACCGAATCATACAATAATTTCACCTCACAAAAGGCAATGCAAAAGGACTCACACACTCAACAAGCTTGGGCTTGTTTTCAGGATTGTGCTCTGCATCTGAAATTCATATTTTATATATTAATTGATTACTCCTCAATAATGTTCAATTATGATATCTATTGAAATTCTGTTACAAAGGGAGCCCAATACTCAGTGGGATGAACTGTCATATGTGGGAAAGAGAACATTAGAGCCCAAGAGAACATTAAAGCCCAAATTATTTGAGGCAATCACACAATTCAGACACCTACATTCTGCAAGAACACAGACACAGCTTTGTAGTGCTGTAAACTCCTAGTGTACAAAATCTGCTCATTGAAAAAAGAATTCTGCTGGCCTAAGGATTTGTACATAGCAGGCAAACCCACAGTTTCTCCTCTGAAAATCAACACTCTTCTAGTTTTAGTTTTCCCACCTTTGAGGGCAGGAAGAGCCCTTTGTTGAAAAATTAGCAAACATATGCATATATGGAAATAGTTACTGAAAAATGAAGATGAAAATCTTTGATGACTGTGGCACATGATATGCGAAAATGTTCTCACTATCAGGAGAGGAAGTTTCTTCTTCACCAGAAAGCAGTGACATTATATGTGCACTTAAAGGAAACTTCCCCACAAAGCCTGATTTCTGTGATTAAAAGGGTATCACAACCCGTGGTTTAGATTGAAGAGAGCTGAACTACCTAAAGTATTTTTAAGCATAGTAAGCCCAAACCTTGAGCTATTTATGTCAGTTCTACCTTGCCAGTTACTGCTCCCTGTGATAACTCCATCTGAATTCCTCAAGGAACCATTTTGTGGCTGCTGTCAACATAAACATGTATAGATTACTTTGCTTTCACCACATTCCAGCAGTTCTCAGCTTTTCCCATGACCCCATTTTCACTTGCACTTCCAAGATCATGACCTCCACTTTGGAAACAGCACTTGCTCCAAGATATATTCTGCCAACCAATGCACTACCCCCCAAAAAAATGCGCTCTGTGTTGAGCATGACCAGGAAAAAGGTTCTGAAATAACAGTCACAGCTCCAAAACCTTTCCCTAAGGGGAAATGACCTGTGAAAAATCCAAGCTCTGTTCTGTCAGCTTTCTCAACAGCCCATACATTATGCCATGAAGTTATGGGCTGATATCCCTTATGGGACACCCCCAAGTCTGAGCCTGCCACTTTATGATGATGGACTCGAGACCAACTGTCTACATCAGAAGGTATGACAAAAATTGATGGTGAAAGTTAGCCAGTGTCCTTCTCATTTCCTCAAGTAAGATATACAGCAGGATTGCTGGTTTTAATTAAATTTAGCCTGTGAGGTAATGCTGTTTCCCTAAAAAATGTGATTTATCATGTCCATCACTACTCTGAGCACTTCAAGTGAAGCTGTTATACCATAAAACTTTTTATTTTTCACTGCAGTAAATCTCCCCTATATTTGCAAAGTCTAAAAACAACCCCCTTTCTTTGTGATTCCAGAAATGACAAGTTTTCAAAGCACTGTCTGAGCCATCCAAACCCAGAAGGTAATAGGGAGTTGAGTGACAGACCTTTGTTTTCCAGTATGACTCTCAGAAATTTGCTCTGAGGAGGCCCAAGCACTCCCCAGCTCCAGTTATGCTCATTAAAACTGGAGTGGTTCCATTCATGCCAGCTCAACAGAAATCAAAACCTGGCCTGAAGCCTTGGATCTTCATATTTCTGCTGCTCACAGCAGAAGAGGCCCTTGGAAATTAGTTCTCTCAGCATGTGGTCTGGATGGAGTAATTCTACCTCCAAAGCAATAAAAGACAAGAAAATGGCTGTTTTGAGCTGAAATCAATGAGTTGAGCTGGCATTGTAACTAAAGTCATGGGCAGGGATACTTTTCCTCTATCCCAGGCTGCTCCAAACCCTGTCCAGCCTCGCCTTGGACACTTCCAGGGGTCCAGGGGCAGCCACAGCTCTCTGGGCAGCCAGGAACTCAACCTCACAGTTAAAAATTTCCTCCTAATACCTCATCTTACCTTCATTGCACATCAGTAAGTGATGGACCCCAGTGGTAACGAAGCCCTTGATCTAGAGCAGGAATGAAAGGGAGAACGAGCATTTCAATCCAAGCCAGCAAAACCAGCTACTATGGCAGGCAGCCTTCGCTCTCTCAAAGGATCTTCTTCTAGTTTTGAGATGGACAAAGTGCCATTGAAGTAACAGTTACTGGCCTACTCTTCCCTACAGACCTGGGAGGTAGATCTACAGAAAATTCAGGCAAAAAGTGATAAAGCACACAGCTGTTTGCAGCTGTCCCAGCCCAGGTTGGAAGGGCTACATAAATCAGGAGCACTGGATGCCTCCTGACTCGTTGCAGAAAGGATGCACAGTCTGCCTGAGCAGGCATCTGGCAACGCCACAACCCAGTTTTTACAAGCAGTCTTGTAAGTCATTTTCAGCAATTACTTGGTCCTCTGAGTAGCAGCAAAATTATTTGCAACCAAAACAGCTCAATTTTCTGAAATGGGAATGGAGGGAACTATCCATGAACTTAGAGAAAAATTTCTGTGGAAGTCATGAGCTATCAACACCGGTGGGGGATTAAGATGTTCAGTAGGCCAGACATGGAGACTTTTCCTTCTCCAAAAGGTTGTTCCTATTAATGAGGGCAGAGGAAACTCTCAAGTCAATTCAGTCAGTATTTCCCTTAAATTTTACCCCAGAAGTAGTTTTCAGTTAGACACTCCCTGGTATTAAAATTGTGGCCTTTGTTAAGAAAACATGAGAGTGCCAAGAATTAGCATATTTTGCTTAGATCAGAAAATAAGTTGTCTCTATACAACCAGCAAAGCTCTCTTGGGAAAGATTTCTGGCTCTCCAGGTGAATTTCTGGACTCCTAAATAGGAGCTGCTGAGTTCAGATTGTCGAGGGTCAATATGTGGTGACAGACAGAATGCAGGTGGGTGCTTGAGTTGGTGGTCACATGCTCAGCTGGGCACACTGGAGCTTTGCCTTCTTCCCTCCTGATCTTCTGAGGAGCCCTGGAGAAGAGGGGAATCCTAGAGAAGGCAGAGTCATATCAGTTTTCCACTGGAAAGGGAAGCCAGTCAGGAGCCCACCGCAGCAGGGAGGGCACTGAGGACGCTCAGCATTCTCTCCCTGTCCTGCTCCCCGTTGAAGAGTCTCAGTTTTACAGTTTTTAATGTTTTTTATCCCATTTTCCTGTGTCATTGCCAGTGTTACACCAAGACCATTTCTGGTTCTGATGGTATAAAAATGAGAAGAATCAGATCTCCTTCCATACCTCATTTCTTGCAGTGCACAGATTTCACAGAGACCCAAACCTGTATTCGTTTTCTGATTGTTTGTATTAACTTTAGACTCAACTTTAAATTTCCTCCCTTTCCAGTATTTTGTACCACACAAAACTTCAGCTAACATACCTTGTGTTATATATATATGTATGTATATATATATACCATGTATAAAATAAAAATATGAATGTTCCTGAAAACTCCTTGCAAGTGTTAAAAGAAAAAACTAGAAAATTTAGAGCAGATACTCTTTAATTAGCAACAACTGATGGTTTTAGAGTTCTTCTTAGACAAATGAACTAACATGGGAGAAATCTACATGATGTCAATATATTGCATCTCCTTTCAACTGTTATTCCCTCAGACTTCCTCAGAAGTCAGTCAAATATCCTCTGAAGTCCACTGGAATCTTTTTTTGGCATGTTTCTTAACAGCGTGCCTACTTCTATAAACAACAACAACAACAAAATCATTCACTGGAAAAGTTTAAAAGGCACAGAAACATCAGATATTAGCAACTTATATATATACACATATATAATTATTGAGGCCACAAGCCTATAAATAAAGCATTAGAATAGAGAGGTGATCTTCATGAGATGTAATTTTTCACCTATTTTTATGTGACCATCAGTGATTTTCAACAGAAATGCTGCTCTGGGTGCTCAGGCAGACCTAGACTTAAAATCTGACTGGTTTTAGGGTGCTGAATCTGGGCAAATAAAAATGGAGGCCTCTAGAGGCACCATCACTTCAGCTCATATCCTCTACTCACAAAATCTCTGTCACCAGCTGTGACCTCTGGGCACAGGGTTCTGTACCCACCAACATCACCCAGGGATGTTGCGTAAAGGGAGCGAGCTAAGGATGACATAAGTTAGAAACACAGCTTAACAAAGTAGTTCTGCAGTAGAGTAACTCAGGTTTTCCTACTTCCTTGGCAATAGCTGGAGGCTGTGATGTTAACTGTTTGGACATCTGCATTCTCAGAACAATTTATTCCTTTAGTAACCAGCATAAACAGTTGTGTGCTGCTAGGAACCAGAATATATCACTACTCAACAAATGCAACTGAATGCAAGGAAAGAACTCAACCTACTCTTAAATTTAATAATCTTGATTTTAATGCCTGGGAGAGAATGACTACTTTTTTTCTTACTTTCTTTACATGAAACTGAGAAGGACATTTTTAAGGTCAGGCATTTCCTGAGCTTTGCCTGTGGTGGGTGTTTTGAGGTCTATTATATGCACGCTTCCCCAGTGCTCCTATTTTTTATTGTTCTTAACCTCAGGCACGGCACCTGATAAAGGTTAAACCCTGTAGGTTGTAGCACAGTGCCAGCAGTGACACAGAGTCCACACCCCAGATGTCATATCCTCCTCAGAGGACACAGAGGAAGGAAGGAAAGGAAGGTGCCAAACAGCCTACATGGTTCTGTTTCAATTAGCAAGGCTCCTTGCCAGCCATGTGGAATTGGAACAGGCAAAGCATGAGGAATATGCTTTGCCTGTAACTGTGAGCCACTCTCTAATTGCTGTGACAAGTGAATAAGGCTGACTGAGCTGAAGAATTTTGTTTTTTCCAGATCAGAAAGAGAGAAGAGGACAGTAATTCAAATATCTAAACATGCAGAAGTTCTCCTACTTTACCCTGCAAAAGAAATTACATATATCACAAATTAATTTGTGATGCTCTGTGTGAGTCATGTGCTCTGGTAGTAAGTAGTATTCTCATGAGAAATTTGGGGATGAGGTACAGAAACTGTTCTGCGAGTTACCTTCTCTTAATTCCTGGCCACTCAGCTTCTGAAAGGCACCTCTGATTCATAAGGGAAATGTTGGGATGTTAGAAAAAAACCCCAATCAGTTCTGATACCACGACTGCTTGTTTGTACCAGCAGCAATGTTCCCCAGATGCCAAGGGAGTGAGGGATTCTGGGCTGGAAAGATAAAACAGGCCTATTTTGCCAGGGAAATGTGTGGTCAGTTTTTCAGGAATTAATACACTGAGGACTCTTGTAAACCTTTTGTCATTTTTTTCACTCGTACAAAGGCAGGCTCTTCTTGGCTGGGCAGTTGTGCCTTACTCTGAGAGGATCAGCCAGGGAAGCGCAACTCAAATATTCCATACAAGCACCAAAAAATGGAAAAACAGTTAATGGTTTTCTCATTTATTGTATTCGTGTGCTTATTTCTGTTTTATTCACCTGTGTCCTCTGAAGCACATTTTGTGCTACACAGTCTGGAGAATGTAAGATCAGGGGAGCTGTGCCATCAGCTGAGGCATGCTGGGGACACACCGCTTCTCTGACCTTAACAACACAGTGCCATGTTGGTAAATTGCCACTAAAACTAAAACAATGATGAAATCTGAGGACATGATTCACCTTATTCAGTTTAAAGAAAATCTATTGTTGCTGGAGAAGGGGTTGAATAAAACTCAGTAATCAGTCCTTTACTGTTCATATGCTACTCACACTAAATAATGGGAAGAACAAGTGCAGGGGAGGTCTGTGATGGGAACCACCAAGTAAATAATTTTTTGTGGGTGCTGCATGACTGCAGACCCATCCTGGCCATATTTGCTTCAATCAGAAGGCACAGTAACTCCTTTGTGATTTATGGGGTAACAGCAACAGCCAAGTGTTCCCATCACTGGTCCAAGTGCCAAGTACATAAAGACTCTTTAATGGCTCAGGTCTCACTTGCTGAGCTTCACTACACTGAACTATGGAATAAAAGAAACCTAAAACCAAACAGTAACAGGGGAAGGTTTAGCCATGAACTTCTCGAAGCAATTTTAAGGAAAACACATTAAAAAGCACCACTAGCTCACAGATCAGCTGTGCAATGGTTTTTATTCCCAAACTGTGAAAGTGGATATTTTCCTTGTAAGCAGGAATCAGTTTCCATAACCATTTTTTTTTAAGTGCCACCTGTTCTGGAGAAGCATCTGACATTTTTAAACTTACTGAAAACAAGGCTGCCAATACACATTTGAGTTTACTATACATTTGTTCCTGACGGGTTTTTCAGATGCCTCAGGCCAAAGTAACTCTGAGTTCTCTGCAAAGTTATTTAAAATTAGGAAACACTGTCTGAAACTTGCAACCTTTATTTCACAGTATTTAGTCACATACATACCTGAGCTCTCATGTACTCTTCAGGTCAAGTCTGGCAGTAGAAGATAAACACAATCATAATTCATTTCCAGTTTAAGAATTTTTTACCCCACAAAAATGGCTCTAAGGTCTCATTTTAGAATTAGGCCCAAGAATCAGGCCCAAAAACTAGGCCCAAGATTTTTTAACTTTTATAGTATACTCAGTGTACTTAAGTGTGAAAAAATACACATGCCCTAAATTAATTTGATTTATCTGTTCTCAAAATTATTTACAGTCCTATCCTTTTGCTATCACTTTGGTCACCATATTTATCCTCTTCATTTTTGAGTCACTTCTGTTGATCATATACACACAGAAAAGTCTGATTTCACTCATATTGCACTCACTCTAAGAGAAGGCAAATGAATATTTCAAAGCTAGATGTCTATTTTACTTCTTTAGCTGTTTATATTACTATTGTTATTGTTATTGTTATTGTTATTGTTATTGTTATTGTTATTGTTATTGTTATTGTTATTGTTATTGTTATTGTTATTGTTATTGTTATTGTTATTGTTATTGTTTTGCTACCATATTTTATCTGAAAGTAGTGCTTTCCTTGGAAATCTTCCTTGGAAAAACTTCCCATGAGAGCATGAAGCATTGTGAATATAGGGAGACAGTAAAACCCATGGTGAGATAGCCCAGAAGGAACCAGGCAGAGTTCCCTTGTTCTCTTTGAAGATGAACCCACTAACAATAAAAGTTTAATTGGTATTCACATATTTTAGGGAAATTAGAAATTATACATAGTGCCGGCTGATTGAGCTCTTAAATTCTTCCAGAGTAAGACACATGAGATGTTCTCCATCACAGCACAGCAAAACTCTGCTGAGAGTTTTCAAAAGGACTTGCAAGCCACGGCAAACCAAGGATGGTAGTGACACAAAACATGAGCTGCCAGTGCAAGTTTCTGTGGGGTGTCCTGTGGTGCCAAGGAACTGTCATCAGTGCACCAGGACTGACTGGGCACATGTTACAGCTAATACCTCTGTGGTTCATGCTGTGTGTGGGCCAGAAATTATTTTTCTGGAGCTATCAGTGAAAAATAAAGATGAGCTGAAGTGGGAAAAAGCTCCTGTCCCGTCCACCTTCCTCCTCCACGTTGTTCCTGTTTGCTTTGTACAGTCACGAGGCTGGCAGGGACAAGGACGAGCTGGTGGCTACAGCAGATGGTAACCCTCTGAGAGACCTCCCTTCACAGATCTTCCTCAGCTCTCCTGCCATCTTCAGGCACATCCTTGAGTCCATCTCATCCTTGTGAGCACTGCTCTATCTTCTTTCTGCTCAGAAAAAAGCAGCCTGATTGCAGCAGTTGATGGGCACGTGGGAGAGGGACAGACAGGGACACCCAAATCTATCACTGTCAGCTCATCTTCGAAGTATTCATTCTCATATTGGTCTGTCTTTTCCACAGCCCAATGGATCCAACTGAAAGCCAAAAATTAAATGCCAGGTGGCCCATGGCTAAGGATAAGATTTCCTCTCACATGCCTGTTTAAATACTCACATAGTGCTACTAAAATCTATGCACAGTGGTTTAAAAAGGGGGAGGGGGGGAATTAAGAATCCATTTATACATACATTATTGTAATGGAATTGATCAGAAGATCACATTGATCATATGTGCAAATTCCATGAGGAGATTGTATTTGAAAAAAGAACTTGAACTGGTTATGGGCAAATGAGCAACAGGAAAGAAACCCTTATTTTAAGATGTAAGATTTGCAGGATCATGCACACATCCCACATTCTTCTTTTTTGTTTGTTTAGTTTTTCCAGAGATTTCTTTTCTGTAAATTGACTGGCAATGACATCGCTTAAAAATCCTGTACATTATCACATGCAAGGTCATTTAACACTGTCATGTGGCTTCCTTAACCAAGCAGGTTAAACCTCATAGTCTGGATTTCACCCATAGAAATTCAGGCAAGTGAATTAGTTATAAACAAATTTTTTCCAATTTTGAATTATGTAGAACAACAGAATAATTATATATGTTCTTCCTTTTTTTTTATTTCCAGAATGAGAACAAAAAAGCACCTCATAAATGTGCTCTAATGAAATAAAGATCATTTTGTGCACTGCATAACCTAGAAGCCACTGCTTCAGGGACACTACTGTTTAGGGAGGGTTTTTGAAGAGCTGGATTGGAATGCTTGGAAAGGCATAATAAATACTAATGCAAGCTGAGAAAACTATGGTAAAATGGGAGACTAAACTCTCATGCTTAAATTTTACCTGCTAGGGAGGCCAGGAAGCAATTTTTCTCCTGATCACCGTGTATAATTCAATAAGTAGACAGTGGGTCTGATCTAAAGCCTGCTGCTGCTAATGACGCACTTTGCGTTTATTTTCCTGAGCTCTGGCTCGAGCCTGTCAGTCAGAGGGCTGCTCATCTTCCTTTTGGACCAGTGTAAAATTTTCATTGCTGGAAGCAACAAGGCAGACAACAGCACAGTTTGATCAGCAATCAGGCTAGAAAAGAAAAATGCAAACTATTCTTGCAAACTCAACCCCTGTGAAGTTCCCAGCCACTGCAGATGTTCAGAGTACGAGCACACATTTGTGATCCCTGAGCTTCTCGGCTGCTGAACAAAGAGTAGACGCTGCTGAGTTACTCAGAGATCCTTCCCTCTTCTTAAAGCTTGGCTTCCTGAGCTTGGCTCCACCTGAAAAAGAGAGCTCAGATATTCTTTAAGCTCTTGCTAAGCTCCTTTAATTGAGAGGATGGGCTGGAGGGAAATGATGAGTTCTCTCAGCAGAGGTGCCAAAACTATTGTTCATCAGGCAGACTTCCTCAAGCCAGTTCTCCTTTCCATCTGCAGATTGTGGGAGGTCATGGATTCATCTGGGGGCTGCAGAGGAGGTGAAAGAAGAAACCAAAGATTGAATATTAGTGCTGGCTGGTGTGACACATTCACCTGCAGCTGCTCCCACTTCCAAAGCCTACAGTTGCCACTGTCCTGAAATATGGATATCAGCTGGAGAGATAAATACATTTTATTCTCAAAATATAAGGTCATAAATGAGGTTTGTGAATTGGGTTTTTTTTTCCTTGGTCTCTGCACAAAATGCCCAATAGCTAATAAATATTTCCTATCAGCTGGGAACCTCTGAGTGGGAACAATTATCATAAAATAAGCATTGCAAAATCTTCCATCACCCTTCTGCACTGTTCCAGTGAAAATAAAGGAAATGCAGAAAAGGGATATTCCATATTTCAGTGTGATCAAAATTGTTGAATGCCTTTCCCAGACTGTAAAAATTATTTCCATTTTATATTTTCAAATTGTCACAAGTCAAACCTAGGTGATGAATTAATTAATAATTCCTGCAAGAATGACTCCTCCTTCAGCTTTTTATTATACTTTGTCATGTGCCTTCACAGGATCCTTCAAGGGAAGCAAACAGCTCAGTTGTGCTTTTACTTTATGTCAAGGAAATTCAGAGCGAATCGAAAGTGAGTGACCTCCAAAGCACAAGTCCTTAAATTAAACTGAAATATTTCAGCATAGCAGCTGGGGTTTCACATTGGTCATTGCTGCTCTGTGGGGCAAGAAAGTGTCTCTCTCTCACCAGTCCTTTGATTATTTTGGGACATAGGTGCCAAATGCTCCTTTTAACATTTTCTGTTAATGCATAGTCTGGGTCACGCTTAATGATTTTTTAGGTCAAATGTATTTGGTTCTCGGGAATAATTTAAGAAGATGTTCATTTCAGGGAAAACAGTAAGACAAATTTATGTGGGTAAAAACAAATGTTAGTAATGTCCTTTCTTTTGTGTCAATATTTACAGTATATCTCGTTAATGTGAAAAAAAAAAAAGGCAAAAACCCACTGATTGAAAAAGTATTTTCTACCCCTAATATCCACTAAAAAAAGTTTTCTCCAATTGTAGAGGAGTCTGCAAACAGTCTGGCATGGTTTTAATTATTTATACATAGATGTAAGCATCAGCCCCTCAGTTCAGGAAGGACGTTGAGACACTTGAGCGTGTCCAGAGGAGGGCTACGAGGCTGGTGAGGGGCTTGGAACACAAGTCCTATGAGGAACGTTTGAGGGAGCTGGGGTTATTTAGTCTGGAGAAAAGGAGACTCAGAGGTGACCTTATCACTCTCTACAACTTCCTGAAAGGTGGTTGGAGTCAAGTGGGGGTTGGTCTCTTTTTGCAAACAACACCTGACAGAACAAGAGGACACAGTCTTAAGCTGCATCAGGGAAAGTATATGTTGGATATTGGGGAAAAGTTTTTTACAGAAAGAGTGATAAAATATTGGAATGGTCTGCCTGGGGATGTGGTGGAGTCACCATCCCTGGAGGTGTTTAAAGAGATTGGACGTGGCGCTCAGTGGCATGGCTTAGTTTAGTTGAGGTGTTGGGGCATGGGTTGGACTCGATGATCTTGAAGGTCTTTTCCAACCTGGTGATTCTATGATTTAGAAATAAGCAATCTCTTACAGGCAATGCAGTTGATTTTATTTAATTTGCATCTTGCAGGGCTCTAACATTTCCCCTAAAATCTTTGTTCCTATCTGAAGAGGAGAAGAGAAGGACCAGTGGTTAAAAGTGTCCCATGGTGGAGCTGCAACACAACCGCTGCAACAGCCCCAGCACTGGTGAGGGCTGTGAGGCCGTGACTCCACTGTTGCTCATCTGCTTCATGTGATGTCTGCAAGGTCCAGTGGACAAATTAACCAATTAAAATAAAAAATTTCAGTCTGCAGCTACAGAACAAGACAAAGCCTGCAAGAAGGATGCTGAGATGGAAATGGTCAGCAGGGTTTCCTGCTAGACACAGACACCTGCAGCTACTTGAAAGGACACAATTGCATTGTCTTCTGCCAGACTTCCAAGTTGTTTTCTCCATTATTTCCTCAATTTGACAGCATTAGCAAGGACTGAGTTGGCTCTTGGGTTGTTTTTCCTTATTAAAGCAAAAACCTCTCATGAAAGGGACGTTTTTATTTCAGAACAGGAGCCTTCTTGGGAGATACCAGAGAAAATCTGGTTTCAGTTGCAGCAGCGTAACTTTGGGGTGTACTCACCCACAGGGGTCAGCAGGAAACACCTGAGCCCGTGGGGGTCTGTGGGGACCTGCAGGGACTGGGGAACAGAAGTTTACAGGGCTTGCAGCAGAGCTGTCTGTCCATGAAAAGTGCCACCCTGGAAACCTGCTCACAGCCCAGTGGGATGGGTGAGTGTGGGTGAGACCTGCCAGCCCAACCATAATTTTCATTTTGTCCCGAGCTGACAGGCTGACATGTGACAGCTGAAAAAGTAGTTGAGAGGTCTGGGAGATACAGGGAGCAGAAGTGATGTGAGAAAAAAAAGAAGAGTTGATAAGCAAGAATTTTGCAACTTATATTTTACCTTCTCTGTTCATACAATAAAGCAACACCCTTACAGAGAAAAGGGTTAAGAGTGACAACAATCCTCCTCTCATGCCAGACTGTAAACATCCACTTCCTTTGGCAACGAACCAGGAACACAAGATAGAAATACTCTAAGCAACTGTCCATACAATGACCTGTTCATTAGCTAAGAGGGCCTGCCATCTGATGAAACTTCGTCAGAGTGAAGATTACGTCCTAATGCTTCATTTAAAGTACATCATCCATTTATTTGGGTTGGTTTAGTTTGGTTCGTTTTGCTTTGTTTTTTTACAAGTGTGTACATATTTTATTTCTTTTCTCTTTCCTTGTGTACACAGGCTCATCAGAGGAACACATCAGCTCTAAGCAAGGAAAGAATAACTTAAGAACTGTTTAATTTGTCAATTTAAGGTAATTGGAGTTTATGGCTTAGCTTAACATCTAGGTGGCAGTTCAAATGGAAAGATCCCTGTGAGTTTACAAAGCAAAGGTCAGCAACACTTCAAAAACCTGTGGCTTTCCCTCAGCTCCTTGTCTGGTATCAGCAGTACTACAGATAGTAGTGGGTACTGAAATATTATACTCAGTAACAACTGCTTCATAACTACCTCAGGTTAGTGTTTGCTCCCTTGAAAAGGGTTACAGGGCGGAGAAAAATCTGTGTGACTTCAGTCCCTGACATGAGACTGATTCAACTCAGCTCTCACAAGAAATACAAGCCATGACTTTGAAACCAGGGCAGACAAGCAGAGACCAAAAAACCAAAGTTTACTCTTTCAACAGACTAAACCTTGCCCTGAGTAACACTAAAATGATGTCTCCAGTGAAATTAAATACTTTAAAATTTGGCCTCAGGGTTTTATTTGCGCTTTACAGGACCTTTACAGGAAGTCAAGGGACCACAGTGTTAGTCAGAGAAGAATTAATGATCATTTCTTATTAAACACAGAGAACTTTAACGTGTAAGTGGAAAAAACCAAGTTTACTGCTCTTCCTCTAAAAAATACACATACTTAAAAGGAGAAAATAGGAGTCCAATGGTATGCAATAAAAGCAATTTAAAGAGAACAACAAATACCAAATTACTACTTGGCCAGTTCTGTTTTCATTCCTCTGCCTATGTCCTAGCTCACTAATAAACTGAGGTGAAACAAATCAAAGTATGAGTGCATTACAGGGCTGTCCATAACGCTCTGTTGCAAACAGAGTTTATGCACATGTTCGAAACAATACCCATGCAAACATATTGCAGCACACGTTAGTGTACTCAGATTTTCATCCCTGAGGCCAAACTTGTTTTAACTTAGGAGTTGCTGCCCTTTAGCCAGAATTAGTGGGCATGGCAGTTATGCAAAATGACAGCACTTTTTTACTCTTTCCCTAGTCCTGCACAGCTCAGCATCCTGGACACCTTCTGCAGGCACCCTGAACTCTGATTTGATGTCACAACCTCACTCACTACAGGGGCTTGAGTTTCTCAATAGTACATGGAAGTTTTCAAAAGGCACTTTTGTTTTGTTGGTGACACAGGTGAAGATCAAATGATTGACGAGTTCATACCAAAGCAATAATATTTGGCTGACACCAGCAGCATCTCCAGATTTCTTGCTTGCAGATGAGATCAGTAATTCGGAAAATTATTTTATTTTGTTCTTATTTCAATCTCTCTGTGTTATGCCCTGGCCTGTTCAGCAGGTTTAAGGGGAAAGTAGTTTGATTCACTCTGACTTCACCCAGTTGATGGAATATAGGCCACTACACATCTCATCCTGTAGTAAACATCTAGAATAGATCAGGGAAATCCTAAAATATCCTCATTCTCTCATTTGACAGTAAAATGAGCCTGGGATTCCTGGTTAGGATATTGACGTGTGCTTGATAAACAGCCAAGGTCAAATGAGATGAATCTTGACTCTTCTGGGATCAGGAAAAAGTAATTTCCTGAGTTCTGAGCACAGATTTCAATTTTTCTGATTTCTAAAGTCACATTGACACTAATAATTCTACAACTCACAACTTACAGCCACAAAAAATCTTCCTTTCTGTTCTTTTTCTTTCTCATGGTATAGACTATTAGAGCTTAAAAATTTATAGCACCAACTGTAACAAACTTCTTAAATGCAAAACATTCCTTGTTTTTCTCTTATGAGAGGTGAACAATTCACAAATTGCTCACCATATTACACAGCCTGGCAGGGACCTCTCCCCCCATCCCCAAAAATGACATGAGGTGGTATAAAATAAGCTCCAGGTCATGGCCATGCCCCCTCTGGACTGCTGGAAAAATCAACCCTGTTTCTCTACCACTTGTTGGAGTTCCCAGTTAAAATCCAGCTTTGCAAAATTCATGCTGTCCACCCTTTTTTTTTTTTTTTTCCATTCATTTTTAAAGCTAATTTTCATAAATTAAACATAAGGAAAAGAAGAAAGGAAAACACCTGGCTCAACAACCCAAAGGGCAAGAAAATGAAAGGAGACAATTTAACCACATTTACCAGGAAGCCTGCTTAGCCAGGAGGAATATTGACACATTAATTTCTATTATAACAGAGCTCTGGATGTGAAAATAGTGACTCAGAGGCATTTGAACATGGGGATTATCACTCAGCTTTCCGATGGGAACAAGCTATTCTGCTGCCTAACTTCCACTCTGGTTGAACAGGAGTCAAAGTTTCTTATCTTTTCTTTGAAATCCTAGCCCACAGTCACAGAATTATCAGGAAATAGTGACTTATGGACATTTTGCCCCAGTTATTTGTAAGCAGAACTTCTCAGAGTATTAAATAAAAGAGTTTTATTCAAAATCAGGTGTTATAGCCTTCCCGAGTTGGTTTATGCCTCCCTGTGAAAACTGACTTGGAGACAGTTCCCAAAATTTTCTATATTTCAATATTTTTAGTGTAATAATTCTTCATGTTACAAGAAAGACTAAACAACTGATGTTGCCATATGTTAAATGTATAGAAAATGACAGCAACACTTTGATCCCAAGCTGTGATGAAATCCCAGCTGACACATGTGCTCACAGCAGCTGCTGGAGCACAGAAATTATCAATTATACACTTTTCATCATTGAAAATTAGGGCTTTGCTTCATATGCCTGCCTAGAAAATGAAAATATTTCATAAATAGGCACTTGGATAACAACAGGACTGCACAAGCAGCTTGCATCAACTTTCCTAGAAATGAGATTTGTTCCTTACACTTAATACCTAAAATTTACTACTCTTCTTTCAGTGGCAGCATGGAAACAACATATATTTTGGGGTTTTTTTCCACTGGGAAAGGAAGAATTAGATTTATTGGTAAACTGCATTTGTTTAATTACTTGATGATTTATTTTTCTATCTGTTCAAGAGCTGTAAAGGAGCTTCCATGTGAGCAGCAGGCTGAATTCTCCATGCAAAGGAGCAGCTCTTTTCCTAATTCCCTGTCAAACCAGCAGATGGGCACAGGATTTTTCCAGCTGAACACCTTTAGAAGCAGGCGTATTTTCTCTCTGAGCTCTGGAGTCCAATGGAATCACATTTCAGAGTCAAAGGAGTGGGATTTTCTCTGCTGAGAAGCGACGCCTGCTTTGTCACTGTCAATGTTTGGACTGAGTCAGAGGCACATGCCTGGGCAAGCCCAAGCAATTCACTGTTAGCACTCTTACAGCGCGGATTGTACTCCTGCTAGGACAGAACAACACAGGTTTTCACCAGATGTAATGAAATGCCCGTGTACAGATCCCATTACAGAAAGGACAAACTGCTGGCATCACACCGGCACGGCCTCAGTGAGCACTGGCAGAGAGAAATTTGGTTACAGCCACACCAAGAACCAGCCCCAACATCCCTCAAAGGTGGTGTTCCTCCTAGTTCAAGCTGAGAGAAGGGATTTAAAAGCAGATAGCAACACACAAACCCATTAGAGATTTCTTCTTCTTCAGTCATCATTAATCCTCCACCACCCATAAGGAAGAATTTTCTCTGAAGCTGTTCCAGGACCTTCTTCTCTCATCCCCACATGCTGAAGCCACACCTCGAGAGCTGTGTCCAGTTTTGGGCTCCTCACTTCAGGAAGGGCATTGAGGGGCTGGAGTGTGTCCAGGGACAGGAACGGAGCTGGGAAGGGGCTGAAGCCCCAGGAGAGGCTGAGGGAGCTGGGAAAGGGCTCAGCCTGGAGCAAAGGAGGCTCAGGGGGGCCCTTGTGGCTCTGCACAACTCCCTGACAGGAGGGGGCAGCCTGGGGGTTCGGGCTCTGCTCCCAGGGAACAGGGACAGGAGGAGAGGGGACGGCCTCAAGCTGAATTTTACTACTTTGCCATTTTTATTTCTGTGTAATCTTATTAGCTTCTAGTTTGTTTCTGTTTCAGGCATGTATCCACTGTTTAAAAATCCAAAGCCCTGACACGTGTACTCGATTCACTGGCAGTTCTCAGCAAACAGAAAGAAAATACTTTTCAGTTGGACCAACATCAAAGTTTTCAATTTTTCTAAGGAAAGTACTCTTTTAGTGCTTTTGAATTGAAAAAACACCATTTAATTTTCATCCTGACAATTTTTAAATTAGCTTTTTGTTTAAATCAAGCTTAGAGATATTTTGTAAGAAATAATTGCTTCAAAACAAAAATAAAGAGACTTCTTGAAGTCTCTGATCTGCCACATCCTTTGCCCTGGCAGCCAGCACCTGGATACTTGGCCTTGCACAGCTTCTACATTTATATGCCAGAGTCCATAAAAATTATTTCACCTCCCCTCCATCTCCCAAATGTACACAGGAACACACAGCAGCTCTGCTTGAGAGCATATCATGGCCAGAGGACCTACAAAAATATACATGAAAATGGGATTCAGATCTTCCCCAGCAGATTTAGCCTCTGCGGAAGATGAGAACAAATCTGCAGGAGGACCTGTTTTCGTCATCCCAAAGCTGGAAAGATAATTGCACTCTCTCCACCCACCTCCTCAGGGGAGTAAACCAGTGAGACCTGCACTATAACCTGCAGTTAACTGATAAAAGTCCTAGCAAAAATCACAAATTTACCTCACAGATCCCAAAGGTCAGACGGAAAGGCCGAAGTGTAGAGCAGAAATCCCCAAACACCTTCATTTTTTGCTCTCACTGATGCTCTTTTGGCCCACATGCACAAATCCTGAAAAGTGGTGCTTGTTGGGGAGCTGGCCCTAAATTCATGTGTTCAGAAACCCCTTCCAGACACTGACTCAGACTCTTCCCCTCCAGCATGGAGGCACTCGCCCAGCAGGAGCCTGAAGTAGCTTCCACAATATGTAAAATACAAATTTTGCAGCCCAAAAAACACCTCTGAGTGTATCAATCCCTCCACATACATATACACATACGTACATACATATATACACATATACATATCTAGATAGATAGATAGATATAGATATACGTATATACCTGTCCATAAATATAGAGAGATATGTAGGTGGCTGAATTTAGTAAAATTCAGGATGCAGATTCCAGGATTAGTCAAGCCATAGAAATACCATTTGTTTTGCATCTGAAGTCATGTTTTCAAAGGTACCCAGCACCTACTTTGGACCTGCTCAAGTTGACTCAAAAGCTTTTGACAATATGTTCAAGAAAATCCAGGTACTGCATTTGTCCTGCATTCATCTTGGTTTTCCTGCAGTTTCTGAGCACCCTAAGTATATCTCATTCCCCTGTTGAACCTCACTGCCTTTTAAATTTAGTTTTATTGCTTCTCTGCTAGTGCCATCCTACCATTTTCTTCTATTTCCATGTGTAAAATACCGTGTGGTCTCCCTGCGCATTTTTTGCAAGGAGGAATGTTCTTTGTTCAAAGCCTTTTAGCCTTCTGAATCAGCACATTTTAAAGGAAATGCTGAATCTGAGGGCTCACGACCTTACTCAGCAAACGAGCACTTCCAGGCACAGTCAGCAAAATTCTGAAACATTTATGTAAAGCTTCAGGCTCATGACCAGTTCCCCACAAGATTCTGCAGTTCCTCTATATCAAGAACTTGATCAAAACTCTGAAAACTGACTCTGTGGACTTGATTTTTCATGGGCACAATAAATTTGGATCGAATGTTGCCATTCCAGAAATTAAAAGTCATTACTTTTTACTACACTGAATTTTGCCTTAGCACAACTGTACATGGTTTTATGGCACCACCTATTGAAATGTTACATATTAAAAATGTTAAAATTATGCAAACCAGAATTAAGAATTAGCTTGAAATGACCTTGATGTTTCACAGGTACAGTTTCAAAACGTAGATTGTGGCAAATTTTATAAGCAAAGGTTACAATTTAGTTTTGATCTTCAACGTTTTGTTCTGTCCAGAGCAAACTTCATCTATGAAATGAAGTTTTATAATTATAAAAGGTTCATTTGCCTCAACTCTTCAGATGCCTGAAAAAAAATCCAGTTTTGTGTTTTTATATGCTGACCTTCATATACAACACCTTTCTGCAGAAGACAGAGATCATGAATCACCTCGAAACCACTGGCAAATGCATCCCAAATTTACTGCAATTATTTGTAAGGAATATCTATTTTATTAAAGGAAGACATAGTGAGCATTAAATATTGTTTTTAGATTTCAGCTGTGTTGGTAAGAATCTTTTATTTTCTAGCCAATTACCAATTCTAAGGGAAACCCTCAAATAACTGTGATGTGCACATTCAGTAGATTTAAGGAAAACATTAGCATGAATAAAAAGCCTAAAGAATTACCTTAAAGAAAAAATTCCTAAAGGTGTTTTCTTTCATTTTTTCCCTATTTTATTTACAAGCAGCAATGCAATGATGAATTTTGCTGATTATCCAATGATCACTGAATTTAATCTCCCAGCACCATCGTGCATTCTGACACTGCAATTTGCCATATTTTATTTTTAATGAAGGTTCAAATCAAGGCTTATTTTTGTCTCCTCCCACTCTTTTTGCTTTACTCAGGCAGCACAACTTCCTATAGGAATGCCTATATGTTAAATTGTACAGGTATAAATATAAAATACCCCTTTGGGTTTTTTTATTTGTTTGGTTGTTTCGGTTTTTTTAAAATAAGGCCGGCAGACTCCAGTCAATATTGGAATTGATAACCTATAACTATATTTTGATATTTGCAGTATAACCTCATATAGTAAACGGACTTTATTAGTCCAGCTGGTCCCTTGGACACCCTCCTAACCTGGTTGCTGTTACAGGAAATTTTGTTTCCCATTATAGGTGAATCATTTGGGATATCAGAAAATCATAGAACTGGTAAGAGTGAGGAAATGCTTCTCAGCCTGAGTTGTGCAGGTGTTTAAATAGATTTCAGTGAAGAGAAGCCTGGGAGCAGATGCAGAGCTCAGGTGAAGGCACTGTACATGTTTCCCTCACATGTGTATTCACACAGAAAAGTTTTTTGCGTGCTGAGAAAATACAGGTACAAACCAGATCACACATCCATTATACTTAGAAAATGTAACCCCAATATTCACAGAAAACATGGCTTAAAAATGCAAATTCCTTGGATGTGTTAATATACACATGTATGAGTGCTGTTGACAAAGGCAATGGCCCAGTTCTGTCCTCAAAAACCCCCACAAAATTCCAAAGGAAGTGTTTGGTCACCTCACTGGTGCACAGCCGAGTGAAAAATAATCCTGTAGCACAAACTAATGTAATGACACTTCTTAAAGAAAAGTCTGTGTGTACAGCAGAGGGAAAAGCTAATGAGGAGCAGATGCACAAGGAGAGGGTTTTGAGTGAAATGGTGTGTGTGGTTTCACTTTGGGCACGCGCTTCTTTAGCACGTGGGGAGAGGGAGTATATATAGCTGTGCAAAGGAAAATGTGAGCTGTTGAAAAACGTGTATGCTCTCAGGGAAAAAGAGGCTTTAAAGGGGAAAGTATTCAGATGAAAAAGCAAATTCTGCAAGTATCAGGAGAGCTCAGAATGCTTAAGCTACAATTAATTAATTTTAATTTTTTTGCATTTTGGGAGGCCAAAACAAATGAAAACAATTCTTTTCTGTCCACACAAGACAGAGCTGCAGTTGTGCCAGCTGGAAGCTCCTCTGCTGCTTGGTGCAGCACCCAAAATCCAACATCCTTGGATGGCCCCAGTGCCCCAGCTCACCCTCACTCAGCCCTGACATCCAGCACAGAGCTCCACATGCCCAGGCTGTACATTTTTGCAAACCCAACCACAGCACCAACATTTGCTGAGTGCTCAGGAGTGTTGGCTGGAAAACCAGGTTACAACTCCTCCCTCCCTGTAGCAAAGGAAGGATTTTGCTTTTGTGAGCAAGATACCACATTGTGTGTTTAAATAGTGTGGTAAGGCAGGAGTCTCTGCATAATCTCCAGACTCTCTGCAATTTGCAGACTCTCTGCAAAAGAAAAGGAAGCAAAAGAAAAAAAAAGGAAAATATTTTCTTCTGAACAGTATTTTCAATAATCTCAGCCTGTGTCTCATTCTGTAGAAACACTGAGACATTTTGGTCATTTTTCCCACTATTACATGAAAAATAAAATCCCTGAAAGTCCTCCAATTGTTTTAAAAGCTTTAGAATTAGACCCTTGGAAAACAGAAAAACACAAAGGAGGCCCATTGTCTAAAGTAATTAAACAAATCAATGCAGAGGATCTGATTCCTCCCTTATTCTTTGCCTAACTGTTCTTGTAAAGAACATATTTTATCTTAACTTGCATATTGAAGGCGGGATTTTGCCAGTCTAAACTTTTTCTTCTCTGTCTTTCACCCAGTGGCAATTCAGCACATAAACACTACTGCTGCTGCAAGTGCTGGCACAAACCCCTCAGTCCCTTTTCAGCTGGGGAAAAGCTGAGCATTGTTCCTGCACATCCTGTGACTGGGAACGTGGTGCTTTTGGAAAGGACCAACCAGGAGTGGGCAAAGAAATGCAACGATTTCCAAATGCCTCCTCCAAAAAACTGAGCTTACTGCTTGTGTTCAGGTTCAGAACTGGGGCTAAGTCTATTCCCTGTTGAATACTCCCAGTGACTTCGTTAAAAGCCTTGTGCTATTTTTGACCTTTTGCTGCAGAGTATTTGCAAGGATCAATGCTAATATTTTAAAATCATCTTGGTTCATTTATTCCATTCAGTGCTGTGGGTATTGCTATCTCCTTCTGGACATACCCGTTTATGCCCTCAGGCAAATGTGAAGCCCTCAGCTGGTAGCAGTGAGTCTCACCGATTTTTCACAGGCAGGCTATGGTTCGGTGTCTTTGCTTCCCAGTGACCTAATTTTCCTGTTTGAATTAGAGAGAAAGTGGGAGGGGTGCGTGTCACAACGTCCCATTGTTAGCAGGTAACAGCACCCAGGCTGAATGGGTTATAATTAAAATATCTGGCATGCACCGAGCTCCTTGGCCAGCCAGGCCAGGGATGAACGTGATGTGTGCTCCTGGTGGGGCTGGATTTCCTTCCCCCCTCCTCTCATTAGGATGTTCTTTTCCCGTAAAACACAAGCATTTCTATTCTCACATGTACGTCAATGGCGAGGGATCCGTTTTCAAGACCTGCCCCGTTTCCTCGATGACTCAGCTGCTCAGAATTTCACTGCTTGTGTGAGGAGAGCAATCCCTGGAGGAAAGACACCCCTACCAAATTTATGTCATTAAAGGTAGGGTAAAGTCACTGACTTCCTTATATACTCCTTTATGTTGTCCCCTGGGTGTCCTACATCCCTTTTTAAAGTATAGTTTGTGACACTTGACAGTGGGGGCAGGACAGCAGTGGGAAGAGATGTATTTGAACGTGGCTTTGAAAACAGAATTCTGCTGATGTTCAGATGCACTTGACACTACTCAGTTTGAAGCAGGAGAAAGATAAATAACTTATTTATATAATATTATTTTGATGCACATCTTCACTGTGTGTTGTAAAAAGGCACTCTCTGTACTTTATGTTCTTTTATTTATTTCTTTTCTATTTTTTAAATGGATTTTCTCAGTTTTACCTCTCCATGTTTCAGCAATCTACCATGTTCAATGCCAGCTGCAAAACTCTACATCAACTGATTTTCCAGATTAATTGGTGAAGAAATATCCCCATTTCACCCAAAAACCTCTTTAACTGGAATTTCCCAACTAGTCCCAGCCTAAGGATACCCGTGCATCAATTTAAACTCCAGCAACTTTGTTATTGAGTCACAACACAACTTTTCAAACTTCTCCCAGTTTTCCTTTCTGCAATTGCAGGGATTATTAATGCGGATTGTGGGGAAACAAAAGGGAATCATAAACAGAGGTATAGTTTTATTTTCCCCTGAAATACTATGCTGGCAGGGGAGAAAAAAGTTCTGGCCTTCAGATATCTCCTGGAGGTTGTTGTTGACAGTTTAATAAGAAGTACAGAGGGAAAGAAGAGAACAAAGGTATGTGCTAAGCAAGTCCTCAAGTAAAGAAGACCCAATAAATAATAAATCTCAGTGTTGCCAAAAGATAATTCAGTCCCAAAAAAATCTGAAACAGCAATGCCAGTCCTTCTTTGGTCACATCAGTTGCATTTAAAGGATAAACAAGAGGCCTGAGTTTACAGAGAGCAATTCCAATGCGTGCTGTCATTTCTGTAAGGTATAATGGGCTTTAGTATTTACACACACAGAGGGTTTCCAGCAATCCCTGGTTTAGTTAAAGCTTTATTGTATTGTTCTTACTTTGGTTATCAAAATATCTCCTGCCTTTCAGGACTTAGGAGGTGCTTTTGTGCAGGCTGCAGAATGTTCTTATCCAATACCAACTTTACTGCTCAAAAGAAGAAGTTAAAATTGTCTGGGCCCTGGCAGAGTTCAGAGACTGAGAGGCTGTGCAGTGGGTTTGGAAATAAATCAAATATCCCAGAGGGATAAGGCCAGGCCACTGGCAATTGACTCCAGCTCTACTGTGCAGAAACATGAAAAGTATAATCCCCACTTCTCCCTGCTAATCTTTGGGACCTTGACTAAACATTGACATCTTCTAACATCTTAAATATCCAGCATTCAATGGCAATATGGCAATAAACAGTGGCCTTTCTTCATTCCCAGGTTCATAGACAAAGACAAACATAAATGTAGTCCCAGTCTTGGTCAATGCAGCCAGTTTCTCTGACTCTGCATGATTTTCGACAGAGCTAAACCAAAAATCAAATAATTTAAGTTCTTTCTTCAGAGATAATTTGCTTATTTTATACTGTAGGCTATGACTGATGACATTCTTTGTCTTTTACCTAGTTTACAAGCACTTACACAGAAAGAAAATGTGATTTTCACAGTGAAGGTAAAAGGAGAGTTGGATCCATTTTTAAGAGCAGCTGCAAAATACATCATTTTTCTTTGTGGCAATAAATATTTTCACAAATATCACAGTACTCATTGGCACTTATAATCAGTAGTTTGAAATAATTCTCAATAATTTCTGTGCTAATAAGGAACCTTGCATGTCCTTCTGAAACACTTCTAGAAAAATCTTTTTTTTTTCTGAAAATCAAGCGCCTCCAGTGCTTGTCAAACAGGGCATACAAAATCAAAATATTGCAACCACATTTTCCAAGTGTTTGCATGTTCCTATCAAGTGGAATGTGTTCTGGGTTGTATGTTCAAGTCAATAACCAACTAAAATTGCTGAACATCCTATGCCAAGTGATAAATTATTGATATCCACACCCACATTTGGATGTTGGTATCTAAGAAATTCTTCCCTTAAAAGTGTTGAGCCTTAAGGCAGCCCCAACCCAGGCAAAGCTTATGGGTTTTTATAACACCCAGGTTGTAGAAAAGCACAGGCAAACAGTAAAGTGTAGGAGGTGGTTCATAAAATAAATTTTTTAAAAAAATAATTGGTTTATCCAGGGCTGGAGAACAATGGTGAGGGGATGTTTCCCAGACACCAGGCGTAAAATTCTTCCAGTACAAATAATCCCATCTTTTCCAATATCCCTTTGAATCTAAAAAGCCATTAAAGTTTAATTTCACAAATCTTAACTGAAGCCAAAGTTGTTAAAAAATCTGTGGTAGATCAGCAAATATGGCCTCTACCATTCATCATTCTTTTCAAAATGATGGATTTAAATGAAGAGAGCATAAAGCCAGACTCCATGAGGAGGACATTTCATGTCCAATTCCAATATAATCCATCATTTTTTTTTTGTTTGTAAAATAGAAATACCTAAAATGCTTAAGGGAAATATTTTAAAAATGTGATTTTACTTGAATTTAGAACAATACTTACCACATGCTGCTGATGTGAGTTGTGATGACTCTGCTTAAACCTCAGCCATGTTAAGGTCCAAAAATAAATTGGGATTATGGGAGCAATAGGCTGTGTCAGAAAGTTATTAGTATATTATTCAAGGAACAGATGCAGAGAAGAATTTAGGAAAGGGGCAAAAATAATCTGTTCATGATGCATTTTTTGTATCATGTTCTTTGGACAACAAGAATCCTGGGATTCAAGACCATAAAGTGTCCATGCATGAACAGATCATCCTCAGATCTGTGCAGAAACATAAGGGCTTGGACAAGCAAGTAATTATACATTTAATTAAGGTGGTAAACTCAGGTGCCTCTCCCTTGGACAAAAATATCTCCCAGAAGATATCACATAAATATCTCAAATCATAAAAGTTCTCTCTTTGTTTTCTTCTGCAAATTAGTAATAAACTCTGTGACTTAAATACATACATTAGACAAAATTTGGTGCTGCAAAGGCTATGCTGCAGGTCTGTGCTCAATCTTACTCCAGAACAGGTCTTTTTAATTAATTTATATAAGGTCGAAACTGGATATATGAAAAAAATAGCTGCAGTCATAAAACCCTTTACTGGATGCAAAAAGTTTGTTGTTTGACAAAGTCCTTAATCTTTATCCTCCAATAATAATTATCCCCAAAGATCAATATCATGGAATCTGAGTTTTAAATATATGTCTAGAATTGGGTTCCTGTACCCAACACACAAAAGTAGGCCTCTGTTAATTTTTATAAGCTCTCCATAGTGCCACAGGTGTCAATAGGAGCTGAAGGATTTATTATCTCTGAAAACACGATTCCTTCAGCTGCACCAGTATCTCCATAAAGATAAACAAAGATCCAAAAAGAAATGAGGGTTGCAGAATTTGACCTTAATAGGTGAAGCCTACAGAATAAGCTTAATTAATAAACTCGTCCGACTTCAAATGTACCGAGAGCAAACACAGCCAATTAACTTTACCTTTCAAAGGCACGTAAGGGACAGAATGAACATTTTGTTCAAGTGTATTTCTGTTCTATAGCATTACAAAAAAGGAAATAAAAGGAAAAATGTGACAGCTGCAATAGATGTGATTAATCAGTCACAACCATCAAACAATGTGTGGAGGACACAGACAGGCTGCACTTCAAACTGAAATTCCACAAAACGCCACAGTCTGCACTATATCTGCATCCCAAACCACTCCAAAACTAACACATGACATTAATCATCCCTGGCCATCCACTATAACCTGATGAATTTGCAGAGTTTGTATTCCAGTGCATTGGAGACTTAAATATAATAAAAATAAAAAAATAGGCTGGAGCAGCAAAAATAGCAGAGGCCAAAAGAATAAATAAAGCACAGTGACTCCACAGACCAGAACAAAAAACCCCTGACTGCTAAATGGGCCAAGTACTGGCCTTTGCTATAAGTGCATGTACTTTTCCTACAAACTGATTAAAAATGAGTTCACATAGGTTTTCTGTGCAAGCCAGTGGGGATGAAGTAGAACAGATGATAATGTCCCATAAAAATATCTCAAAGCACTTCATGAACATGGCTTGTCACAAGCAGTTTGCTTGCAAGGGGCATAATTGGTAATTAACATTACCACCCCATAGACGTTGAAATTGGGATGCCCCATCAAGTTTTAAGCATGAAAATTTGATACTCTTGATTAAATCTGGTGTAAGCAGTCTCATTAGGGTAACGCTTAATTATAGTATCAAAATCAGAAAGATATCATGTATATGAGAAGAATCAACTTTAAATTACACAAGAAACAAGGTGGTGTTTAAATAAAAAAAACTTCTTTAAATGTGAGACCATCTTAACTGTTCAAAAAGGTCATCGTGAGGTTATCACACAAATCCTCAAAATTACTTTCAACACATTTTTAATAATCTACACGGACTGGGGTTGAAACAGCTACATTATTTTCCTTTTTTCCCCCTTAATTCTCATTACTTTACAGGAAAAATAGGCCAAAATACTACAAATGCTATAAAAATATGATTTGTATTTTTATGTAGCAGACTGTAAATGGAACAGAAGATTTCAGCCCATTGTACACTTTGATCAATACTCAGTCTCAGGCACAAAATATCAACTCAAGGCAAAATTCACTGGGCAAACAAGAGGTCTATTGAAAAAATTCCCTGTCCACAATGTGGATTTAAGCAGAACTTAGGCAGCATGACAGGCCTTAGGTGAGCCTCCTGCACAGAGCTGGAATTTCCCTACAATAGAAAGAAAATTTGCTTTTAAAAACCATGCAAACACGAGACAGAGGTGGAAATGAACCTGGAGCTGAAAGGAGGCTTCCACTGTCTTATCTTTGCGTGTTTGGCAGAGAGATTAAGTACACACATAGAAATTTGGCTTTGGAAACATACAGTAAACCCACTTTTTTAATACTAATTTCTATTTCAAGGTGGAAAAGGTAATTTACTCCTTTTTTCAAAGCAAGGGAAATCCAGTTGTATCTGAAAAAAAAGTCACAAAGAATCTGGTTTATAGATTAGAACAGAGATTGGATTTTCTTAAAACAGTTGAAATTATTACACGTAGGGCTTTGCTTCAGATCCTTCTTTCTGGGAATTGTAATGGCTGCTGCCAAACCCAAATCTGTTTAACTGGTTAAGCTAAGAACCTAAATCAGTGCAAATGAGCTCAGTTTATCAGGGTTTAATAGCTATAACACAGACAGAGAAACAAGGAAATAAAAACAAACCCCTTCTCTTGAAACACAATCTTCCTCCCACCCTCATTCAGATGCATAGCCAAAATACTTTTCATTTTTAAACTCAAGAAACATTGTGGGCCTCATGTTAAATGGACAGTGCTTCTTCCAGATCCCTTTTTTTGAAGTCCAGGAGGTGTTCTGGTCCAAACTGGGTAATTTCCCCACATTGTTATGGCTGCTCCTCAGAGTGTTGAGGAAAGGCCAGATCCTGGAAGATCTGCTCTGGAATTCAAATCCCATTTGCTTGGCAGTGAGAAAAGGCATTTTAAAAGCAATATTGGGTGAAATTTAATTTCTCAAAGTGCCGTAGGTGACGCTGCCTTGGCAGGGGGTTGGACTAAAAGATCTCCAGAGGTCTTTTCCAGCCTACACAATTCCGTGATTTTGTGATTCTGCCAATGAGTGTGACACAAAACCACTCCCTGGCAACTTGAGAAGGGCTGGGGACAGCTAAAAATTGGATGCTATTGGAAAAAGGAACCAATAAATCTATTCCCAGGGGTTTTCTGTGTCCTCACCAGAGACAAAAGAAACATTTGAAGCCAGGTCTGGATGAGGGCATGGGCAGAAGCTGAGGGTGAGGGGCACTCCACAAATGGGTGAAAAGAAATGGTGGGGAGATCAAGAACAGAGGAATAAAAGGGAGTCAAGAGAAAAATAAAGGACTGAAAAGGAAGGCAAGGCAAGAACAATCCTATCTGCACCATGGAGTGGCAGAACTTGGGAAAGGGGATGAGAAGAAGGGGAATATGAAGCAGAAAGCACATTGCTGTTAAAGAGGTTGGCTGGAGAAGATTACTACTTTGTGCCCATTTCACTGATTGAAAAGGCTTCAGTTGCTGTGCATGTTTACCTGATACAAAACGTTGCTTTTAGCACTCACTGCTTCATTTTCTCCTGATCTACCCAGCAAAAAAACAGGAGGAGAGAGTTGTTTATTTTCAGCCAGAGCACCAAGTCAGGCCAGTGCTGGCAATATCACATCTCACACCATCAGTACAGCCCAGGCAGAGGACAGCTACTGGCTCAGTCCACTCTGGGACTTGTTTCCTTATGATTACCTTGTCCAAGTCAGGTTGGCTGGACGAGGAAATACTTGGATTAGGTTTGGGATCACATTCCATTGCCTCATAACTCAAATTATATGGTATATTTTCAATATGAATGCCATGCACAAGCCAAGGGGGTCTGCACACACTGCAGCCTCCAGCAGGTCTGAACACCACCAAACTAGACAGCAATTGATGCCTCTGGGTTTGGTGTTTTGTTGGGTTTTTTTTTCACCAAGCTCTCAGTGCTGTTTTGTTTTTCTAATGGTGGTGATTCACACGGCCACACTTAAGGATGAGGTAGAAATCCATGGAAAAGTGCAGTTTTGCACTGGCAGGCCTTCCAGGTCCTACTTTTGGAGCACAAAGACAGACTCCTTGCAGGGCACAGGCAGTGCCAAAAGGGGCATTCAAGCAAAGGTGAGTGCTGCTCTTTTAGAAGCTTAAGCACTTTAGATTTGTAAGTCAGTCCTTGCTTGAAGAGCACAGAAACAGCTGCTCAACATAAATTCATTACTGCAAAGTAGTTTCAACAGGTACAGACGCCAAACAGATTCCATGGAAATGTTACATTATATATATTAATTAAATTGTTCAAACCCATCTGTGCCTTTTTGGGGGAATAAACTCTATAGGGTGGTGAATTTGCCAGCCCTTTTTTAAAGGCCAGTAACACCAAATTATAACACCAATAATCATAATGTTGTTAACTTTCAAAAAGCCAAACATTATTTCAATCATTAATCCAGGAAAAGTAGTACATTTAGGCCTCATAACTGTCTTTCTACAGTCAGTGCTTGCACTGGATGAATCCATAACTAAAAGCATTTTGGTGTTATCATTTTGGCTTTTGTCACTTTGAGCCTTTGAAAAAATGTATTTTATGTAGAAAAAATACTATATTTGCTTTGAGAAGAAGAGCAATTATGTATAAATATTACAAGTTAATATTTGACAAGGACATAAATAAATTTACTCGAGTGAGCCAGTCAAAACTTTGGCTATTTATGCATTTCACAACCATAACCAAATCATGGTTTGTGGCAAATCTGAAAAGATAAATAGGTTAAAAAGATAAATCTATCAATGAAGAGATTTAGAACACATTCTAAAAAATCAGTTGCTGAAAGCATTAAGGAAAAAAACCAGTGTATTGATTTTGAAGATGACTTTATTGCACAAGCTCAAATCCAAACTCAAATTATTCCATGTATCATTAGAGAAGACGTTAATTGAGGTTTGTATTTATTAACATATACAATTGCCTCAGTTCAACTTCCCAGGTGTCATTTGAGATGTCCAGAGGATCTGAGATGTTACCAGGAGGGTGGCAGATGTGAGACAAGACCTCCAGGAGACCCTTTTCACCTGGCAGCTGGAACCAGGTGGGCCCCAGAGCCTCTCAAGCGGCACCAGACATTTGGGAACTGGATTGTGCCAAGGAACTCTGAAATTTCACTTTGCTAATGATTACAGGAAAGAAAAAGTTCCCTCTTTGGGTATTGCTACAATAGGGGAAAAAAAAAAAAAAAGAAACAAACCCCACGAGACTGTCAATTGAAACAGTTCAAAATTTTGTTTGAAGTCTGCTCCTTTGAAGTCTTTGGGGTTGGGATTGCCATAGATCCACTTTTAACCTTAGAGGGTAATGTTGGTGTCCCTTGAGGCACTGGCAGGGCTTCCCTTTGCTCCTTTCCAGAGCTCCTTTGAGATACAAAACCAATTACAGGTATTAATAGCAGGGTATGTGGGGACTAAACTTGTTTGGCACAGGGTGTTAAGGCACGAGGATTTGGGGGGCAATGGAATTCTTGGCTGAAGGGCTGAAAGACAAACCCCATATGGAGAAAGGAAAAGAACAGAGCAGGATTTTCTGTCTTCCAGAGGACAGGGAACCCTTCCATAAACCAAAAATACCTCCCCCCATTTTTGACGTGGTGAAGTTTTCTGTAATGCTTTTTGCTTTGATTTCCTTTCCCTTTTTGAAAGTAACAGGCTGTGCTGAAGGGAGTTAATTCCAAAAGCAGTGGCCATATATTTGCCTACATGAGAGAGCAGAGAAACTTCTATGGGCAGAATCTCAAGGGCAAGTCTGAGGCTCCTAACCTGACTAAAAGCTCTTCTGAGGAATTTTACCCTATATTCTGCAACAGACTTTGGATCTGTTGCAACATTTTGGATCAGTCCTCTGTTGAAAGGCCTTAGGAATGAGACTGGGGGCTGCCTTGGGGGTCTTTGATCATTTATGTTGTTTCTTTGCACAGTTTTCTATGATGTGCCAATCTTTGGTGATTTTAACAATGCTTGAGCCATTAATTATTTTGGTATCTCACAGTTCTGAAGGGAAATTGCCACATAAGTTAGCTGGAGTTTGCTGTTCCCAGCATTCCTGCAGTGGCCATATCTCCTAGACGTGTCCCATACCCTTGGAACGAGCAAACAGAATCCATTTGTGAAAATGATGACTTCACATCCGAGCTGGCTGTCATTTCTACAGACAGCAGGCCTGTGACTTCATCCTTCCTCTCTGACACTGGCAGGGCACCAGAAGCCCAAAATATGAAACACTTCTCTGAAATAAAATACCACTTAAATAGTCTCTTTATGGCTTAAAAGAAAAAGAGTATGCGAAGCAGAAACAAATGGGACATTCATACTTCTGTCCAACGGTAGAGTTTCTTTATTTACCAAGCTCATTAGGAATCTTGTCCAATTCTGCAAATATTATGAATATCAAATTCCAGATCAGCCAGGTAAGAGCTTTTTCATATTAAAATAAATGTGCACATGTATGTCATTTGGACTTCTTTGACAGGTACAAATGAGGCATTAATAAGGTGCTTCTCATGTTCAGTTTTGAGCAGTGACATTGACAGGTGAAAGAATTCAAAGTTTTGACTGAAAAAGCACATTGTTAACATGAAGGAAAAGTACATCCACACAGGAATTTCAGCAAGATTTTCAGCACTAATGACCTAAACACACTAATATTAACACAGGTGATGTAGTGTTAGCTTTCCACCAGGATAAACGTGACAGAATGGGCAAAACCTCACTTAATGCCATGAGTGCATTACTGAAATCGTGTTTCTAATCTGTGAGGACATTACATCATGAGTCACTCAAAGGAAAGGGCAGAGTTTCCTACCAAATCCATTACCAAAAAAGTGATATTTAGAAGGCAGAATATGGGAATTGGATCTCACAGGTAGAGTTCTTTTTGTTCTCATGAGAATTCTTTCATTTAAATAAAAGAGAAAATTCTGGAATTCTCTCTAAGCAGTTGAAAATTATTAAGCTTGTTTCTTAAAGGTATAGGACACCTAAATGAAAGAGTCAGTGACAAAATGCTATCCCCTCACAGGCAATTCATGGGAGGGAGGTTTTCTGGGTTTGTTTTAGCTGTTGTTTAAAATACAACTTGTACCCTTCAGTGCATCAACAGCAAACTCATTACAGTGTGAAAAATGTTGTAAAGATGATGCCAGGCCAGCACTGGAAAGATTCCCTACAGATCACCTTTTATTTACATGGACTGAACACTTCTGGTGTCACTGAGAGACAAATGAGAGGAAAGTCTGACCTTGTAAGGGTGACATGAAATGTCTGTCCTGTTCTAAGCACTTAAGTACTTATAAGATTTTATAAACACAGTGAGTTGGGGTTTTTAAAAGTCTATTCCACATCAGCACATTACTTCCCATGTTGTCCCCAAATGTGGATCATTGTTGCACTTTCAGCCTGCCCTCTGGCCAAGTTTGCCACAGTGGAGTTTTAAAAACACCAAACCAATTTCAAAAGGATGGAGACAAATGTGATCATGTCAATTTTGTCATGGCTTTAAGTGCTGAAACCAAGCACTGTAGAGAAGCTAATCAAAAGCTAATTGAAACCCAGAGCATCCCTTTTTGTGCATTCCTTGTCCACATCCTGCTCCGTGGTGCTGGGAGATGAACAGAATGCCAAAAGCAGGATGAGAACTTCAGCGCTGAGCACGGGGATCAAAAATTCACCTGACTCCTGTCTGTTCAACAAGGGTTCAAGAGATCAAGACAGCAGATATCTGATGCCTACAAAGCACCAGGCATTCCGTTCCCCAGAGAATATCCGTCTGTTTGAGAAGTGACTCAACAGGGCAAGTTGTGGGCCCATGGATCTAGAGGGTCAGCCAGACATTCGTAGTTTGGCTTTGGTTCACAGCAAGCGGGAGATTTAACTGAGATTTAACACTGTGGTGCTTGCCATAACAAGTTTTCTACTACAAATTTTGCTTAAACATCTTGGAACAATGAAAAATAACAGCACGTCCACTCCTACCCCACTGCTCAGTGATGTTTTCGTGCCAAACCTTAGTTTAGTTTTGCCTCAATGCCTTCCCAAGTTGTCAGGACTCATTGGGGCAGGAATAAAGCACTTACAAATTGGGAAGAGTGGTTTCCCCACGTGCCAGTAGCATCACGGGGCTGTATCAAGCTGTACAAGAAACAAGGATGGCACAGGGACTTTGTTCCCACTTGGAAATTCATCATTTCCTGAATTTTGGCTTGGGATGCAGACAGTTGAACCACCCTTGGCTTCCCTGCACCCCAGGAGCAGGCGCCAGCCCTGCTGCCTCACTGCTCTGCCTGCAGTGGGGCTGGGGACAGGGGTGGCTGCATGAGGGACAGTCTGAGCGAAGGGATGAGAGAGCCCCAGGGGAGGGAGGAGTTTTGGTTCATATGGCCTTGACAGAGCTCTCCCAATCTACATTATTTGGCCAAAACACAGAGTTTTTCTACGGCAGATGCTTAAATGGAGGCCTTTGTTACAGGGAGGACCTGCTCCATGATCTTCCCAGGCACAAAGCTGAGGCTGACAGCTCAGGAGTTCCTGGGGTCTCCTCCTTTCCACCCTTTTTTAAGATGTTTCCCTTTTTCCAGTCACGGGGGCTTCACCTGACTGCCAGGACTTTTCAAATATCATGAGCCTACAAGAAAGATGAAGAGGGACTTTTTGCAAGGGACAGGACAAGAGGGAATGGCTTAAAAAAAATGAAAGAGTAGGTTTAGATGAGATGGTAGCAGGAAACGTCTCCCTGTGAGGATGGAGAGACCCTGGCACAGGGTGCCCAGAGAAGCTGTGGCTGCCCCATCCCTGGAAGTGTTTAAATGCAGGGTGGATGGTGCTCTGAGCAACCTGGGACAGTGGAAGGTGGGACTGGATGACCTTTAAAGTCCTTTCAAACCCAAACGGTTCTGTGATTCTATGATTCAAGAGAAGAGAAAGGGAGAAGAAAGGTCCAGCAGTGTGTGGGCTTGCTTCGAGCAGACTGCCCTCTGAAGCTGGCAGGAGGCATTTCTTCCATTCATAACCAGGATTTATAACACCAAAAGGCAAAACTGATTATTTGTGCTGAGTAGGGAATTCTTTGGGGCTAAGATCTGGAGAATACAACCTGTGGAAAACAGATTCAGGGGAAGAACTACCACACTACAGCACATATCTACATCTTCCTTCCATAAATTAATTTTTAAACTCTTTTGAGCTCCTCTTCGTATCATCATGCTTATAGGACAATTCCTTGCTTTGCCTGCTGAGACAAACAGTGTGCAATTACTTTTCAGTGCCTAAATGCTTTGCAAAATTAAACTCCTAGAAAGAATCTGGCTGTTGAGTTTGTCAAATACAGAAATACAAAAACACACAGCCTTCTTTTCAGTTCCATACATGTCCCTATATGGTTACAAACGGGATTAGAATTAGCCAGATGACTCAGTTTAACAACTTCCAGGACAAAAGCAAACCAGCATCAGATTATAATTCTGATTTCCTGAGTCTAATCAAAGGAACTGGTTTATGCAAATCATCTCCCTACTGGAAATTACAGAATGACTCTCCTGAGGAGCTGGGGGACGTTAAAGCATGGGTGGAACACTGAGACCGTACAATTTGTATGATGCTGGGAGGAAGGAAATGCAGCAGTTCTGGAGTTTTGTTTTGGATTGGGAGGGATTAATTGTTCCTGTCAACTCCCTCGCCCCTTTTTGAAGCTCATTAATACCTTTGCCGGTAAAGCAGGGTTCTTAAATAGTTTCAGAAGTGACACAATCAGCCTGTCTCTATCTCACACGGAGCTTGAAAAATACAAGGCTCCATATCTGCTTTTTAAACACACCTTTGAGCACAAGAGCACGTTCTCTCTCCCCCCTTCCCCGAAGATAAGGAAATACTTGAACATGGAAAAGGCAGAACAAAGGGAGAAGTCCACAAGAATTATGTTACTACTTTTTTTTAAAGCATCAAAAATCAGAATATCCAGGAAGATGTCTGTATGAAAATATACAAGTTAATCGGCAATGACGCACTAATGAATTAAAATTGCAAACTCTTACAAGAGAAAGGCTTTTCAAACTTAGCTTAAACCATGTGAAAATGAAAAGTGGATTCTTTTTAAATAAACCCAAACCTCTAGATTCCATACTGTGCATTTTTACACAGACAAATTAAGAGAAATTCAATAAAAGGGCCCATTGAGTAGAAAAGATCATGTTTAAGTCAGCATAAGTGTCCTTCCCTGGCCTTGTCTCTCTCCCAAAATCTGAATGAGTATTGAGGAGTTACAACCACACAAATACAGACTTGGGCTGCCAGCAGGAAGCACTTTTGCTTTAATGGCATTCACATTCCCATCAGTGAAATTATAGAGCTGTGCAATCTGCTCTCTCCATGGTTATTTTTTATTATTATTATTTTGGAATGGGTTCAAGGGGAAAGTAGGTCAAGACTTTTGAGGAGTGATTGGCTTGCATTTTGTACATTTAGCAAATTTGGTTGCCTAAAAAAATCACCATCAGCAAAACGTTCTGGTTGCAAGGTCATCCTTACAAAGCTGCAGGAACTCGGTTTTAAGGCAAGTGCAGTGGATTTACCATGTAAAATAACAAAATATGGTTTGATTTGCAGCAATCCCTTTCCTATAGCACTGTCACAAAGGGAGGGAAAAAAAAACCAGTATCAGGAAATCTGTGAAGTAGAGGAGCCTTTGGAATTGGAGGGGATGCTTTTTGTCCTGTGGAGCTGCCCCAGCCGTGAGCTCTGGGAGCCCAGAACCCTCCCTGGGCTGCACCCAAAGCCCCATGGGCAGCAGGAAAGGGGGGATTCTGCCCCTCTGCCCCCCTCAGGTGAGACCCCACCTGCAGAGCTGCCCCAGCCCTGGGGCCCAGCACAGAGAGGACCTGGAGCTACTGGAGCCAGGCCAGAGGAGGCACCAGCATGGTCAGAGAGATGGAGTAGTTCTGCTGGGAGGAAAGGCTGGGAGAGCTGGGATCATTCAGCCTGGAGAGGAGAAGGCTTCCAGTACCTAAAGAGAGATGGAGAGACATTATTTACAAAAGCCTGGAGGGACAGGGCAAGGGGGAGTGGCTTCAAACTGAAAGAGGGCACCATTAAATGGAATATTAGGAAGAAATTTTTCCCTGTGAGGGTGGGGAGGCCCCGGTACAGGGTGCCCAGAGCAGCTGTGGCTGCCCCTGGATCCCTGGAAGTGTCCAAGGCCAGGTTGGATGGGGCTCTGAGCAACCTGGGACAGTGGAAGGTGTCCCTGCCTGTATCTTTGCAGTTTCGTCTATGGGCTCCTCTGGGCCACCGAATCCAGCCCTCAGTAGCTCCTTATCCCAGGAGCTCTGGTCCTGGGCTGAACGGCGGCAGCTGTTCGCTGGTAGAGACAGACGGACCAGTTGCGTTTATATCAGCGTTCCTTTATTCCCCTCACGGAGGGCAAAGGGGTCATGCATAGAACAAGCTGTGTGGGGGAGAACCTCGCAAGACTGGTCCAGCCCGTCTCTCGCCCAGGTCTCTATGCCCTCTCTCGGTGGAGGGCAAGGCGAGAGACAAGCCAATAGGCAAATGACTGACCAGTGACATCCGGCCAGTCCTGGGTGAACAGGGGAGGGACAGGTGGAAAGTAGAGTTGTGAGTGGTCAGACCACCAGTGGATTCTCAGTGGCCTGCCCACTGCTACACCTGCCCATGGCAGGAAGTTGAAACTGGATAAATTTAAGGTCCTTTCCAACACAAGCCATTCTCTGATAGATTTTAGGCTTGTGACTCTCCAATGATATCTCCTGCTGACCAGAAGCTACAGGACATTACACAGGAATCTGACAAGGGAAGACCGTTGATCTCAGTAATTCAAGTTCAGCTGCCACAAAACCAAAAAACAAAACCAAACGCTGCAAGCACACATCCACAGAAACAACAAGAAACCACCCTCACATGTGCCAAGCAGTGTAAAGACCATGTGGGGAGGGAAGTGCAATAAAAAATGTTTTCTTTTGGGCAGGTACACATGTGCTGGCAGTTTGCCAAAGAAGTCCCTGACAGGAAGAAAACAAAGACGATGAGAAGTTTGGGAGGACACACAACAGCACAGAGAACAGAAAAATACTGTGAAAATGATGATCCTTGAATCTGTGCTTTCTGATTTCTTGTGACCTCAAGCTATGCTGTATCACACAGTGTTGATGTTTTAATGTCTCTAAATCCACATTAGCAGCAAAGCATTTTAATAGACATTTGTCACAGCATTCCAGCATTTCAGGCAAAGCAGTGACTGAATAGTTTCATTCAGCTACACATGGGCCACATGTGTGACTTCATGAGCACATCACCCAAACTGGGCATGGAATGATGATGAATTTGTGCTGGATTGCCCTGCTAAGCTGTGTGAAATCTTGTCAAAACCTTGAATTATGTCCATTACTGTTTCCTCTAACAGTACAGCTCTTGGCAAATACTGACATCACCACTGCCACATTTCCAGCTAGACCAAACAAGGTTAAACTGCAGAAAAAACCAACAAATCATCACCAGCTCCAAACTTAGGTGAAAGCCTACAAGCAACCTTACTCGTGGCTTTGCTTTTCGTGTAATTTCAGCAGCACAGCTTGCTGATGACAGGTTGTTTCATTAACTGCTGATTAAAAAAAGCTTTCAGAAAATGCATACACTGTCTGTGTTTAAATTTAGTTCTTGCTTTTACATGCAGGAAAAGTAATTATATGCATCAGGTAAACATTGTCTGATACTGAAATGAAACACCCCCAGGACAATTGGATAATATAAACTCTCTGTCAGTAGGAGAAATGTGAAGGCTGATTTCTTAGCACTCAAAAAATTTGCTGTCTTTACCTTGGGGCTGGAACAAATATTCTCAAGCATCACCAGGCTGGAGGAGAGATGGAGAACAGAGAAACACAGAGAAGTGCCAGCAGGAAATAATTTTTTGGGAAAGTCACGTTGTAGCTGAGATGTGCAGATGGAAGACGATGGCAAAACCTACTGGTTCTTTGCTGGGAATGAGGACATTTGGCCAGTGGTTTGCTCTGGCATGAGGTGCAAGTGGAAGTAAAGATAATGCCACCAGCAGCATGATTCCAGTGTACCAGTTCTCATTGGAAGGAAGTTTTAATGAGTTTAAACAGTACACAAAGAACTGCAGAGTCAAGCAGCCACCCTACAGCAGGCTCTGTGTCCGTTAGAAAGGCAGAACTTTCCAAGTTCCTGAGGTGGGGAAGTGGAGAGGGCGATTCTGAGCTCTCCTCCCTGGGATCCACTGGCAGGAACACAGGAGAGTTTGAAGCTGTGCCAGTGCAGGCTCACACTGGACATTGGGAAGCATTCCTTTACTTCCATTCCATTCCATTTTAATTCATACTGTAACACACTGCCATAGCACACACCTCCCAGGAAACAGATCAGATCATGTGCATGGACAGGGAACTTTTCTGGAACCCAGAACAGCCCCCCCCTCCTCAAGCCACTACGGGGTCACTTTCACTTTGCTTCTGAGTCCTCACTGTGACAAGACTATGGTTTCATGGGAGAGATGCACAAAAAGAAGCCATTTGTATCTATGAGACTAGACAAATTTCTTTTGATTTTTATGCTTTCCCTTACTACTATGCTTAATCATAAAGAGAGGTGGTAATTTTCATCAAGAGTTGAGGCTTAGCCACAATTTTCCTTTCCATGAGCTCTTTGTGTCTTTTGGATGATAAATCATGGAAACTTCTGTAAACATGACATGTGTCCAGTAAGAGATCCTGCTGTTCTCTGGAAAAACACCCTTCTAGACACAGCCACACGATATTTATATTTACCACGCTAACAACATCCAAAAGCATTGTCTGTTGCTGTGACTACAACATCTGATGAACACAGAATGGGGGTAGTACTGAGGCAATGGCCTACCTTGTCTCCTGGCTGTTTATAGCCAGCCTCTCATGATGTTCTTTGCCAGCAAGCCAAGACCTTGCAGCAGAAAGGTCCCATTCCTGAGCAAATTTTAGAGGAAAATACCCCTCAGTGTTACAACCACAGACCCATGCAACTCCCTGTGGTGTTGCCAGCCTGTTCCTCACACCTTCCCACTGACTCTCTGCTGCTGTCACTCTCCAAATATGCTCCCTTCAAGTCTGGAGGCAAAGAAAGCAGAAATCCTGTTGCTGGAGGTGTTTCACTACTTTTCTGGACACACTTGTCAAACCTTTCTGTAAAGGGCCTCATGCTCCGCTGGGACATTCTGAAACCACCCGTGGGCAGTGCCTGTGACAGTGCAGGAATTAAACCCCCACGTGCAGAAATGTGGGACTATATCTGATTTACCCACCAAGAAATGCTCTGAATTACCTCACAGATCCCACACACTGCAGGGTTTTGGTTGTTTTTTTTTTTTTTGCATCCTGCTACAGTAGTTTGACACATTTATCAAACGGGTTATTTCACCTGCCTTAAGCTCACTCGCTTTAACAGAAGACAAATAGCAAAGCAAAGAGTTCAGGGGAATTTATTTCTTTAGAAACCAAATCACACTGATTTCATCCACAGAAAATGCTCCTGCACCCCCCAGATTCTTTAAACACAAAGAACACACGCTGCACATGATGTGCTGCCCCTTCTAGAATTGACAGCCCTCACAAAGTACAAATTACAGTGGCACTGACTGGGGTTCTGGAGGGGATCCAAGGAGCAATTCCTCACATTTCACCCACACTCGGAGCCTGGCTGATTGCTTCATTCCTGAGGCTGTGCTGCTTCAAGTTCCTTGGAACAGGTCACCTCCAGCCTCCCTCCAAGAGCCACAGCATCCAAACCTTGCTCGGTTTGACTGACACTGCACAGGGCACTCACTGCCCACTTTTCCTCGCAAAAATAATGCAGCTGCTGGGCTACAGCCCTGAAAATCTCAAAGGCAAGAGCCCAAATTATTTTAAGAAACATGAGACAGGGTGAAGAATGTGATTTGCACAGCTGAAAATGAAGGTCATCTATTTTGAAATTTAGCTTGGGTAAATAAAATGTTTGGCTTCCTTATGTTTTTCTGCTTAAATTCCTGCAAGAGTCAGTGAATGCAGATGATTGCTGGTAGAAAGTCCAAATTCTTCTGATTGTCTTCCAAAACTGAGCCTCAGTTTGACCAAAAAAAAAAAAAAAAAAAAAAAAAAAAAAAAAAATGTGG
>VZTJ01005216.1:135495-199584 GCA_013397795.1 Orthonyx spaldingii
AAAAAAGAAAAAAGAAAATGTCGTGTTCTTTTGCCAAACAAATTTATTACATGTGATTAATTTTAAATAGCTTTAAGTGTTTTATTAGATAACACTGACAATATTTCTGCTTTAAGCTTCAGTAACCAGAAAAATGGAGTGAAAATTTGAATATATTCTTGAAATAGCTGTCCTGAAGGTCCAAATGTGGCGAAAGAGTGTCAATTACGTTGAGATTTTATTTACATGGGATATTCACATTGTAGCTAAGTATCTCACTTGCTTCATTAATTTGTGTTTTTCTAATCTTTGACTCTTGAAACAATGTAAAAAGGCTTTAAACAGCATCAAAAACATTTCCAGAGCTACTGGTAGCATGTATGTAAGTCATGGGTGAATTATGACATCAGAAAAGAAAAATCTGAAATAGCTAAGAGTTTTTCTCTGTACAGTCATATTCTAACATTATATTACTATATTCTTACCACAACTGAATGCAGTGAAATCAGGTCTCTCACTTGTTCACATCACAACCTGTCTGGATGTTTTTCAGATAAAAGTCCCTTTTCCAGCTGTGATTTCAGAATTCATTATCAGGCACAAGAGAAAGAGTGAGATCCCTCTTTTAAATACATTTCTGCTTCTTTCCACGTTTATCAGTCATTGAAATACACAGCAGATATTTTGAGACATGGCTTAGGAGGGAAGGAAGAAAAGTTACTGTCTTTTATGTCCTTTCAGGTTTAAACAATCAGACCAAAAATTCCCATTCCACCTCAAGAGCTGTTCTAGTTTTGCCAAAGAGACACACAGGAATGAACTTAAAAATTATTAACCAAATCCAGCAAAATAGAATTCCCCTGACAAATCTAGTAGGATATTTAAATAGATTTAAAAAGCTGTTTTACACAGCACATAGTGAACCTCTGGGAATTGCTGCCTCAGGAAACTGAATTATTGTCAGCAGGTTCAAAGAAGGGCTGGACGAATTCATGACCATTAGTTCCAGACACAGAAACTAAGGGGACTAAAAAGCAAGCAACCCTGTACAGTTCCTTGGCAGGGACATGAACAGCAGCACTGGAGAGGACAGGAATCCCAGTTGAAAGGGAATTTCAGTTAAAAGGTCACACAAGTCCATTAAATGGAAAAATATGTGTAATTGTGCCTCCAAATGCAACAGGCAGCTGATAGCAGTGCCCAAAGCTGAACACATAAAGCAGGTGTTGTCAGCTCGGTGTTTTATCTCCAGAGGAGTGTAAAATGGGGACAAAGACATCCATTCAGCAGAGCAGGATGTCTTCCTAAGTGCAAGGTCCTGCACCTGGATTGGGGCAGTCCCCAAGGTGGGCATGAACAGATCCAGAGCAGCCCTGGGAGAAGGATTAGGGGGTGCTAATGGGGGAAAGCTGGATGTGTCTCACCCCAGAACCCCCATGTGCTGGGCTGTATCCAAAATCCCATGAAAAAAAGGGGAAGGGGGATTCTTGCCCCTCTGCCCTGCTCAGGTGAGACCCCACATATTTATCTGTGTCTGTCTGTTATATTGGACAGTACATTTGTGCAGGTATCACTGATATTTGACATAAAGCAGTGAAATCATAAAAAACAAAACTTGTTATTAAAATAAATCTATCCTTAATCAAAAAGATATCAACAACAAAACACTGGTTTTTTTAATCAAGCAGACAAACACATAGTAGGGAAACTTGTCTTAAGTCAGGCACTGGGCAGAAATAATTAAATTCAGTTTTATCCTGGCAGTAGATTTTGTAAATGCTTGAACAGGTCTTCCAGGGCTTCAGTTCCTCACCTGCAAAATGACACTGAAAATCCCCATCTCACACCCAAGACAGAAATTCCCTTACATTTCTGCGAAGCAAAGGTATCACAGCATTGGGAAATTGTCGAGTCAATGGGATTGGATTCAAGTCAGACTGCACAAACAAGATCTGCCACCGGAGCGTTCCTACTTCCAAACTATGTGTCAGACAGAGTTTATCTTCACAGCCAGGAAACTCCTGAGGTTTTCAGCTGCAGAGGCTCTGCAGCCAATGCCATAGAAATCAAGGTTAAAACGCTGTGTTAAAAGGGCACTAAATGTCAGTGCAAGGCCTTTGGCTCAGCTCGAAGCACTGCAACACAAGCAGATATTTTTCAGGTCCTTCCTTCAGATACAAGAGGCAGATTTTCAATCCACTGAGCACTGGTGAGATCCAGGATCTCAAAAGACATTTGCACCTTCAAAAGTCTCCCTTTGGATGATTCCTTTAGGGATAGGGGGTGAGGTAATGACCCAGGGACTCAGCCATACCCTTGTGATGGATGTGCTTAGACCTCGCTTTTATAACAAGCTCCTCAAAGAAAACCCAAACACTTTAAAACTCAAAAAGGCCAAGAAGACTGGAATACTTAACTTTTTAAACAGAGGACATTCAAAGTGGTTATGAGAAATGGAACAGAAATTAGAAGGATTTATAAAAACTTTTTCTGTCCCATTGTATCCTTGCAGGTATTTTGCTTCCAGGTAGTAGAACCAGCAGATTTCTGATTTGCATCACTCTCTACCCTCTGTTCCCAGGAAGGTTTTCATGTTCCTTTTTAAGGCCTCCTGGCAGCCTGCAAGGTACCTCAGAAACCTTCTCATCATTCCACCAGCTCCATGATCCCTTAAAAGAACTTGACATGTTTTTGAATAAAAAGGCAGGTGAAAAAAATATATATACATAATTTATCCAGCAAGAAAGAGCACAGTGTTATTTTATTCACCTGTGAGATCTTATTATTAAATTTAATGCTATCACACATTTGGCTTTTTCCAAACACATCCTTGGTTTTTTTTCACTCAAGGATGATGAGTTGACATATGGGACTGGTGCACATTAAATCCAACCCATCCTGAAAGTTTTGGCAGAAAATACAAAAAAAATAACACCCCTAAGAGGTGTGAGTATTCTATACACAAACTCACCCCTCACTGCCTGTTTTGTATTGCCACATCCCTCAGAAAATAATCCCGTGAAGGAGCAGCCCCTGAGGCAGCCATGGGTAATGCAAGACTTTAAATGTTACAATGACAACTCTGAAAGGTGAGTCAATGACTCAGAAATTCAATGAGGTGAACCAGACAACAAATTTCTTATGAAACTTCTCTTTTTCATCTGGAGTTATTAATTTCTCACATTGCTAATTCCTGATACCTTTTGGCAAAAAACTCTGAGTAAACATACATATCAAAAATTGTATTCATATCATCATCATCTGAGCAAACAGAGAATAAATGAATTAATCACCTATCAGCAATTCCATATGTTCTTGTCACGGTACTTCTCTGTGTCATGTACATATTTTTTGAGGGTTGTATTTCAGTATAATGGGTATACATTGATTAATTGATTAATGTAAGATTTTATACTTCCAGCAGAGTTTGTTCAAATATTGTGAGCCTTTATCAAGAAATTAAGTAGATTTGCTTAATTAATTTCCTTTATTTGCATTAGTAAGAAAGATATGCTCTATAAAAATATAGGGGATTTCGATGCTTTGTCTCATAATATTCTCATTTAAGTTTTATAAAAATATTGCTTTATCATGGTGGATAAACTGAATTAATTTAGTTGTCATGCAGCTATAGAACACACAGGCAGTGTCAGATCCTGTGATGTTAACGAGAATAGCTGGCGACTGGTGACCTCAGGGAAAACTACAACCAGAATGAGTTGAAAATGTGGGAAGCAAGAAATAATTCACAAAAGGATGAAGCAGACCCTTACCTGAGGTGAATGCTCAGCCTTAGACTGAAGGATGTGGCTGGGTTAATGCATCCATGCTGCAGCTCAGGCTGGGGCAGGGGCTGAGGGACACCCAGGGCTGCCGCTGACTCAGGGGCTGTGTCTTGGGCAAAGAACTTGGAGGAGAACTGGGAACTGTGACACAGCAACATGAGAGCTGACCCACCTTCTTTTTATCAGAAATCATGGATGTTGAAGTGATTTGTTGAAGCGAGTGGACAGAGCCTGGCAAAAAAATGTCAGAGAGGTGTCTCTGTCATGTGTTGTGTCCCACTTCTAACCAAGCCAGAGCTTTCCCAAAATGAACTGTCTCAGCTTCTGGTGTGTCAGAAAAATGCAGTGATCATGGGAATATCATGCTGCTCTGCATTTATCCCTAAGGATTGTGCCCAAGGAATCAAAGGAGCAAAAGAGGAACAAAAGAGCCCTTTGGGTCTGCATGGCTTTTATTGAGGGATCCAGTGAGCCCCTCATGCAGCAAGATTCCCTGGGAGAGTCAGACGTTCTCTGTCACTTCTGATGGGCTCACAAATTTGTGGCCTGGTGTAAATGAAGCAAGGAGACCACTCCAGCAAGAAGGAGACAGCAGCCCCAGGCAAAGGAGAGTGGAGGAGCTGCCCAGCAATCCTGTGCTGGGATCAGTCTGCCACTGCTTCTCACAGCTGGCAATTCTATTTTAGGGAATAAGCCAAAGGCCAGCCAAGCCTAAGACCAAATGATTCACGGAGAGGACAAAATTCAGGTGTTCTTTAACTCCCACAGCCTCATGCCAAGCACAGCCAAACCATCACACCCTGGCTGTAAATCACCCTCCCTGTCATCGCTACTCTAGTTCATGTTAATTATTGCAAGGATTAGAAGTAGGCATTCAGTAACTAAATGCACATCACATTAATCAGCAGCCTGTTAGCAAATTTTTCAAGAGCTGAAGGAAAGCTGAAGTGGCATTGACAGATACAATCTGAATTTGCAAAGTACTGCTACTTCCTCCTGCTGCTTATACAGAGCCTGGCAGGTTTGCACAGTTATAAATTTATCAAATGTGTCCCCCAACAAAATTCCCAGTTGAATGGAGCAGTAAAGATCTTGTTGAAGGAAGTTCATGCTAGCATGAAGGGTTTCAAAAGCTATATATATATATCTGTTATTTCAATTTATTTTGCCAGGTTAGAATAGAAATATTGCTATGTTTATGGATAACCATTCTCAGTCCTTATTACTCAATTCTTATCACCTATTTTTAGATTTTAACCTGGTCGTGGACCAGAGAATCTCTGAACGTCTTCTGTATTTTTGTAAACTCACAATCATACTTTTCTAACTGCCAAGACCATCACTGGAGGTTTGTTGTGTATTTTCCATTGGAAACACCTATTAATAATTATCTGTGGTGTCAATAAACCCTGACTTGCACAAATGAAAATGTCACATCCTCTGACTCTGTTTTGGAAAATGCAGCAGGCCTTCTGAATGATAGGTAGCTATTTGCCCTTTAATTCATAATCAACTAAAAATCACATGGAATAAAAATAAAATCTTGAAGGAATGAGCTGAAGTTACAGGAGAAGCAATTATCAAGTAGAGCAAAAGAAAAACACAGTGTTTCTGTGCCTGTGGAGGAATTAAATGCCTCCCCTCTGTAAAAAGAAGCAATAAGCCTCTTGTTCAAAACCCTTTCTCTCCAAACATTCCATCTTTCCACAGGACTGAAATATTTAAGCCAACAGGTCTCTCCTCCTGCTCTCTCTGGTGCAAGGTTTATCAAGACCCTAATAGCCTTATTTTTCTGGAAAAAAACCATTTAATTGACTTCCAAGCGGGTTACTCCCACCCTGTGACAGAAAAACCTCATCCCCGACAGCTTCTGTGTCAAGCAGGAGTGGGCATTGTGTTTTCTTCAGGAATGTTTAAAAATCACCCTCGTGATGCTATTAGTGCTCATTCCCCACTCCCCATGGCAAGGAGTTTTTATCTCTGGGCCCAAATTATATTAAATAGTGTCATGAGCAGCTTTGCATCCCTAGGAGACTGCTGGGTGCAGAGAAAAGCCACCAGAGCTGCCAGTAGCAGCAAAATATTCTACCTAAACCATGAGCCAAGGACCTGACTGCTCCCTCTTGATTTCTTTTGCTCTTTCCCAGCTGGAGCACGACCTGGGATTCAGTTTTGTTCCTTCTCCCTGAGCGTCTGCCCAACGGCATCCAGCTGAAGACACCAGATAATCCTCCTGCTGTCATCCCTGCTAAATTATCTCCATGGTGAACACTAAACATTACCCTGGGCCACAAAATGTCACAGCCTTCACAAGGCCTCTGTTTCTACCTTGGTTGTTTTCAGGGATCTAATCTTCAAACTATCTTTTTCTTTTTTTCCCCCTCCCCTGAATTTCTGTTTGAGGTATATGAGAGTCCTAGAATATTCTTGCTTTTTTTCTTTTCTGTTCCATCCCATTAATAGTCAGGATATTGTCACTGGCTTTCAAATACTGGGGGGCGGGGGGGAACTCCAAAAAGTCACACTTTTCTATGTATCTGCTTGACTCTCATATGCAAAATTGCCTTTGTCCAGCCCATTAGCACATATCAAACTGAACTTGAAAGCAAACAACAAAATATGAATCAGAACATAACTTTTCACAGTGCTATAACATGTCTTGATTAAACACCCAAAGATTTATAGAGATCTGGAAAAAAGCAGAAAGCTTAAAAATAAAGGAGTTTAAAGCCTGAAGTACATCTGATGGATTTAGGTAGTTATGTCTGAAAATTAAACCTCAATCTTCTCCAAGTCCCAGAACTAAAGCTGCTTTGTATTTCAGTCCTACAAAGAACTAAATAATTCACTGGCTACTGTCCTGCAAAGTAATTTCCTCTCTTTGTTTTCCATACTTGAATTTTCATATCTTTTCCAACCTTTCGTGCTTAGAATGAGTCAAGTCTGGCAATTTTTCTCAGAATGGCCCTTTTTTTTCCATAGATACAGTCTTTATTATCCTCCTTGACTCCATCTAACACAGATTCCTGTCAGTGCTCTCATAAATTATTCTTTTGTGCAATTTTAGAACTGGTGACTAAAATGGGTTCAGTGAGACAATTTGTGCTAAATGAACAGGTATTGATGAAGAATAGCAGCATCTATTTCAAATTTTGAATGTAGTTCTGTGTAGAAAATACAGAAAAAAACCACTCTTTAATCAGTTTTAATTATCCTGCAGAGAAAAGAAATTCAGCATCTCTCTTAGAGTTGTTCCTCTCAGCAGAGATTGCTACAGGTAATTTTTAAGTTAATTTTGCTGCAGGACCCTTCTGTTCCTACCACCCTTGCTGTGATTTGTTTATCAAGGTGATAAAAGGGAGAGGAAATAATCCAGTAGCAGGTCCCAGACATTCTGTTTGGAAAGAACTATTGCCAGATTAGCTCTGCAAGAAAAATGACTGGAAATACTGTGATTTGTTGATTGCCTCTCCAATAGGCCAAGTCAGGGGTAAAGGATGAGCAATTCAAAATACAGAGAGCACAGCCAATGTGCAAGCAAAGGCTTCTATTTTCAGGAAGACACATTTTTAATGCAGACCAAAAGAGACAGGAACAGAGAAAGAAACAATCTGTTCATGGCAAAACAGAGGGACTTTGTGAGTGCCCAAATGAAAAGTTGAGGCAAGGGGAGAAAGGATACGAATAATTATCTATCCCTTCATTGTTTATATTATTCAAAACGCAAAGAAAGAAGGGTTTGAACGTCCTGGGGCTGGGGCAGGAAGCCAATACTTGCCCATTTCTAGGATAATTCAGACAAGTTCCATGCCAGCTGCCCTCTGCAGAGGAGGGAAAGTCCCTGTTTAACAAGGTTGCTGTTTTTCATCCCAAAGCTTCTCCTGTCCCAAAGTTCCCCACTCAGAAGACATTACAGCCTCGTCTGTCCCACACAGCACCTCTGTCTGCAGCTTCCAGTGACATCACAAACAGCCTGGTGACAGCTGAGGAGAACTTTCCAGATCCACCAAACCCCATGGGAATTCTGCCACTTGTTCCAGCAAGGAATAGAAACTATCCTGAAATTTCTTAGTCCTAAAGGTTTTTGTAAATGTCCAGTTCCATCTTGGGCCTGTCCTAAGAGACAGATATTTGTCACGAGTGATCAACACATCCTTGTACCTAAAGCTGTTCCTTCCCCACAGATAAATAACATGGATAAACAGGAGATTTTGGGCTATTAATGCTGTTGCCCTGAAAGATGCAGTTCCAGTTTTGGGAGCTCTGACATTCTGCTGCTGTAATTAGATTCCTAGAAGTGCTGTCTGTTGATGGTGCCAAGTGCCAAGTGCCAATTAGGCTAAATTCAAACCCACTATAAGCACGTGCAATGCCCTCAGAGAGGCACTCGAACCGAATTTGTCCCAGGCAAAATGATCCCAAATTAAAATACAGTGAAATGGTCTTCTGACCCTTCCTCATCTTCTTTTCTGATCACAGGTCTTACCCAAAGTAAGTTTTTTAACACATGTGCCAATAACACTGGTACCAAAGCTCTGTGCCACATGGCTGAATATATTTTGGTCCGCTGGGGCTCTGACCATCTGGAAAGGAAACAAAAACCCTTTAGAAAGGGAATGAAATACATGCACACATGGTCACAGAAGCCAGATTGGGCAGGTGAAATGGGTGCCAGTGGGGTGGGACACTGGGCACTAAGGTTGGTGTCAATGAAATGGCAGGCAGTAGAAGACAAATGGAGATTCGAATCCTACTTTATGAGAGTCTCTCTCACTTCTGGGTAAAAGTGGCTCTCCTACTTTGATTTAATTTGCAGCAAAGGTGAAATTTCTAAAGAATCCTCTGCCATTTGTAAGAGCTATGCTGGTACTGGTTGATTACATAATCTCCAGTTAGGCAATATTTCATACTACATTAAGTTCTCCTATAAAACTTTGGAATTCTCTCATGTAAAGTATTTATATAATGATTGCTGAAAATCCATGACATTTCCATGAAGAATCCAAGAGGTGGACACTTGTGTCCTTTGAGTTTCTTATTATAAATCTAAATTATAAATGTACATGGAAGCACATTTTAGAGCAGAGATAACACGTCCTGTGGCTCTGCTTTTTCTCTCTCAGCTCTGCCATTCAGGCCCTTCTGCCACCACTTTGGCCTAGTGGTCAAAATCTAGAAATCTGTGCCCTTTCTCCATGTCTCAGCATCATTTTAAATTCAGTTGCTGAAGTGCAGCATCGTGAGCCAAAGCCTGATCTCATGGAAGTGGGAGCTCTCTCTGCAACTGCTCTGTAAGGAACCATTTAGTCCTGATTTTATTTCCCATTGTTTCTCCAGCAAGATGTTTTTATTGTTGTCTCACTGAGTATAAAGAACAATCATTTTGTGCCACAGACCTTATATTTATTGTCATAAAGACAAACTCGTACTTCAGCGGCACTGCAGTGTTCAGTAGTGTTGTCTTGCCCAGTTGCTCCCTTCACTTAGTTTCTGTCACAGTCTCCAATTCCCCCCTTTACTTTGGCTTTTCATTTTGATCCCATTTTAAAAGCAACAAATCCAAATATGTTGAATCAAATTTTTAATGAAAAATGCCTTTTTAATACCATATTTTTTAATTTAATGTGAAAAGCTTCTTTTCACAGTTGAAAGGTTATAAAGATATCCGATTTAAAAAACAGCCTGATTCATTTGGAATATGATCAAACAACAAAGTAAACAGATGTTTCAGACACTTTGGAACAACAGAAAAAAACCCCTTACATTTTATTTAGTTGTTCAAAATCAGTTATTTGGAAAAAAAACACAAAAACCCCACATTTTCTTTATTTATTCAAAATCAGTTATTTAGTTAATCAAAAATTCTAATGTTCATATTTAGAAATTGTGCATGATTTAGGCTTCTCTATTTTCTTTCTTCCTCCATATCCAGATCAAACTCTGTCAATTCTTTGTCTTCCTGTGTGAAATTATTCCTCCCTCCCCTCCCTGCGATGTAAAACCCAGTTAAAACAGATGTCCCTTGTACAAACCAGGTGCTTCCCTGACTCCTCTTCTTGCTTCACTACATCACACTTGGTTCCTCTCACTTCCCACTTTAAAAAATTGACTCTGCCCCAGCCAAACCCAGCACAATGTTGAAACTTGAATGATAACTGCAGACACAGACATATATACAGGTTTTGGGTTTTTTATATAAATATATATATTACCCTGTTAGCTTTGAACATGGGTTAGGTTTCTCTGGTTAAGCAAATTAAGAAAAAGATTAGAAACTGTAATAAAAACAACAGGATTCAGTTCTGCTCCTGGGTTCAGCAGCCAGAGCCTGGTCCTATTTAGGGTATCTCAAAGGGCAGTGGAGCCAGGCCATAAATATTTTTGGAGATCATAGTGACAATGATGGTGACACTGGCTCACAGAGCTCAGCAGGGAGTCAAGCTGCCCTGAAGAAAGGCCACAGAGACAGAGCAGCTGCGATTGACCTCTGTGAGGAGCAAACACCAGAACAGCAGGCTCAGAGCAGCACTCTTGCATGGTCCAGGCAGGGAGTTTTCACTTGTGGTCACTGGCGCTTCTGCAAGAGCGTGCAGTGAGAAAATGAGTCTTTGTTTTAAACACACCAACCACTTATTCCCTTTCAACCTCAGAACACAGCTTTGCTTTTTCTTTTTTTCTTTTCCCGATGGCTCCCTGTTGCACTGCTACATGGATTAGCCTCTGTTTGAATAAAATATAATAATTTCTCTAATTATACACCACAAAGTGCATACATGCACAGAAAGAGGAATGTGGCTCATGGCCGAGCCTTAGTGGCCTCCAGCCTTTCAGGATGGTTTTTCTGATCAGAGTGCAACAAAGAGGGATAGGAAAAAGAAATAGCAATGCCCAGCATATGGGCAAATCCGGATTCTGTCCTGAACTAGACACAGACATTCTCCCCCAAATACAAGGCTAAAACTGTATTGTCGTATTTTGGTTTTCCCTTTTAATGGGACTAATTAACTACATGGGTATAACGGGGATGGGATTTAAAGGGGTGCAATTTGAATGGGACTCTGAACAACCTCAAAAGGAGCCTCATCTTGTTCCAACCTTGCTGCCATGGGCAGGGACACCTTCCACTGTCCCAGGCTGCTCCAAGCCCTGTCCAGCCTCGCCTTGGACACTTCCAGGGATCCAGGGGCAGCCACAGCTTCTCTGGGCACCCTGTGCCAGGGCCTCCCCACCCTCACAGGGAAGAATTTCTTCCTAATATCTAATCTAAACCTACTCTATTTCAGCTTAAATAACATGTAATAACAACACAGAGACTTTGGAATTCATTCCTACTCAATAGGTGTCATTTTGGTCTCCCTCTAGTTGCTTCTGCCAACATATTCAAGTATAAAATCCATAGAAATGACATGCAATATGCTAAATGTTACATCTACTTTTCCTCAACCATTAATTTCTGTGTACTGGATTGCATACTTTGGCAGAGTCTTTAAGTGTGCACAATTTAGAAATTGCAGTATAATATGATCCGGCCACGTGAAATGGCAACATTTGGGACACTGATCAGACAGAATCAGTAAATGGTTTAAAATAGGTAGTTCCACATTTAAATATAATACAGAAAGTCAACCATATAAAATTTGTCCTAGTAGGTTAACAAAAGAATTCTTTACTCTCTTTGTATGCACACAAACATGCATCCCCTACAGTTTCCATAAAATAAACTATATTAAAACTAAATCTCTCATTGAGTGGCAGAGGGATCTTAAAAAGATTTTAATGATTTTTCTGAGTCAAAAAATTTTCCTTTAAAGTAAGAACAATATCTGGATAAAAGCGTTTAAGCAAAAACAACTTATAGTTAAAAGCGTTTAACACAAAAATTCTCCGTTAAGATTTTCTTTCAATATTTAAGATCAAGTGTGCAGAGCTCAGGAAAGCATTATTCTGGAGTAATCAGTGGTATTTATTACAAATATATAAGGTAGATATGTGTCCCTTTTAATACATTTATCTAATATGAGTTGCTGCATATACACATTACGATGACATGGATATACTCAGTTATATAGATGTACACACAAAAGGGAAAAAAAAGCACATTACTGCAGCTCCACGTGTTTTTCAGAATAGAGAAAGATTTTTGCTCAGACTCCAATATTTCTGGTGGAAATACTTCGCAAGGCAGGCATGTTTTCCATTAACCTAAATTCTGTCAGCCCCCCCAGAAAACACACTGCTGAGAAATGGCTTCATCGTGCACCATTCAAACTCATCACCCCACATATCTGCTTGGGGAGCTGGGTATTGTAACCTGCTGATGTTGAAATACCAGCCTAATTACCTTGTAAAGTTATTTGTTTGTTCTGGAAAACCAATCCACGGATCCATGTTAATTCACAGACAGCAAGTCTGAGATCCACATGACAAGCTCGAGCCAGAGCACGTTAAAGTCAAAGAAAGTTCATTGACGTCAAAGGATTTCGGATCAGAAGCTAAAATAAGGTATTACAGCTCAGCACTGAATAACACTTTTGTTAGGCCTTCTTCTTGGTGGATGAGGGAAGGGATTGTCTTTTTTTCTTTCTTCTTCTTACTCTCCTTTTTTCTTGTTTTTTCTTCCTTCTTCTTTCCTTTCTCCCTGTTTCTCTCTCTTTCTCAGCAGACTGGCATGAACACAACTTGTCTTCACTAAAAATTGAGTGGAGTTGTGCTATGAACATAAGAGAAGTAGAAACAACTCAAATATGGCCAGCTACTGAGCATCCCTATGGAATAATCCAAATTCCAAGTTGTGCTACCCTTAAACAAACACCCTCACCTGACTGGAATTTCTCGCAGGCTGCAAAGCAGAAGAGCTCAGACAATAATGGCTGAAGAGATATTTGTATATTTAAACAAATCTATAGATCTTGTGAAACCCTCATCAATTCCAAGGAAAACATTGGAGTTTATGCAATCCTGACATTATACTCCATTACACAGTCCAAACAGGGGCCAAAAATATCTGAAATAGTGCAAATATTAGCTGTGAGATCCAGAGGGCACCTTGCAGATTTTGTTCAGATGTTTGTGGTGCAGCCCTAATGACTTTTAGATCCCAAAATGTTTCTCAACACAAATTTGGCACAGCACAGCCCTTTCCCGATGCCATCCTGCAAAAAACTGCTGAATGTAAAAGAGCATTATTTTGTCCTTTTATCTTCATCTTATAACTGGTAAAAATTGCCCTTGGCCTTCAAAGGAGTCTCTTTGCTTTGAATATGTGAGTAAATACTTTGTCTTTTCTGTCCTCTTTCAGAGCTGTCTGACAATCCTGACATTAAATATCTAAACTTACACTGTGTTCCAAAACTCACCCATTTAGGGTTTTTTAAATAACTGCCTCTGTGAAGAAACAAATATTGTTCTAATCTTCTTTTGGGATGCATTAAGATCCAGCTCTGATTTTCATGTGATCTGTAACACAAGAGAGTTTTTTTGAACTGTGTTTCTCCACATGTGAATACAAACATTGATTTCTGCTCCTATAATTGCATTTCACTTTGGAAACGGTATTTTCAGAGATGCATCCAAAATATGAATGAGAAATATTAAATATATTAAACTGAACTCCCTGCATGTATCAATACAGTGTCCTGCTTTTGTTTTTTTCATTTTTTCTCTCTTGCTTACATTTTGCTGCAGATTTTTCCTCAAAAACTTGTTTGCTCTTCTTTAACATAAAACCAACAAAATCACCATTTTGCTTTTGGAGCAAGCTTTATTTCTGACCTGGCCTTTGACTTGGAGTACAGCAGTGTGAAGGTGGTGTGATAGAACAGGAATAAGTAAAAAACAATGTTGATTTGCTGTTAACAACACAAAGCCAGCTTCTTATGTGGTTTCTCTGCTCATTTGGGGAAGCATCTCACTGCACAATTGCATCTCTTAATGGCAATAAGAGATGATTTTCAATCTGTTCTCAATAAAAAATAGACTTCAGCTGAACGACTGAAATAAATATTACTTATACAAATGTATTTGTACATGATTAGAGGCATATGCATTATTTGCCTCTCCTGTTTGCTGAAGTCTTCCATCACTTCTCTCTGTGTTTATTCTGGAATTCTGTGATTTTCTGAAGAGTCGGCAATCACAGGTTTTGAATTTTATTGAGTGGGCAATTTCTTCTTAGTTTTAATTCTCTCTTGATTAAATCTTTCTGGTGATTAGATTTGCATGCACTGGGATGGAAACCAATTTCAAAGACAGATGTCCCTTTTCTTTCATCCCCCATGAAACTCCTCCATATGGAGAATGTCAGTCTGAAGCCTGGCCACCATTTAAAAGTCCCTGGATTTTATGAAGCAGGGGCAGAGCAATATTTAAGTAGTGCCCAGAGTTACCTCTGGCTCCTTCCAAGGGAACAATTTCACTTATAAATCTTTATTCATCTTGTTCCACTGATAAATTAGTACTGAGTCTGAATTCTTTTAATGCAAGGAACAGGTAATACTGCTGAGTGAGGAGTTTTCAGCATCTTTGGACTGGGATTCCAGTGGTTTTGCCCAAGTGGATGTAAAATACATGGCAACTTTAAGAAACTTCTTACATTATCTGTCAAATTCTCTCTGGCTCAATGTAAAAATCTATTTGAGTGATTTCAAATAGCTTAAAACAGAGATCCAGCCTCCTACCTCTTGTCTGTGCTAACATCATCATCCACCATGTTTAGGAAATTATTATTTTGCAAAGGGATATTTTCTTTAAATGGATACAAAAATATATTTGCTGGCTGGGATAGTAAAATTTAATAAGGAGGAGGAAGATAATTTATTTTTTTTATCAGGACTTCTTTTGATTCTTAGTTTAAATGCAAACTGCAAGATACCCCTTAATTCAATCATGCTGGATCAAACCTGTGAGAAGTCTTTTCAAAATCAGTGTTGACTCACTAAACAAAACACTGAGTCGTACTCACACAGGTCTGGGAGATCAATTACAGAGAAGGATTTTTCTGCCCAGATCTTCTCAGATCTGTCTCTTTTGGAGTTCTGCAACTGATGGTAAAGTGTGGAAGTAATTTGAGGCTGCTCAAAGGCTGCCTTTACTTAATAACTTTGTGTTGGCTCTTTGCTGAGAGCCAGTTATGGATATGCTTTGCTTGTTTATTTCCTGCTGACATCACAGGATAACCCAAAATTTATTAAATTATTAAATGCATGGCATGACATAATTCTATATCTCATGTTGGTAGGGGCTGAACTCTGGGTGAGGAGAAATGACCACCAACATGAAAAATACACTGCTGCTTTTTTCACCCAAAATGCAGATCACTGCTGTGCCCATGAGTGATGCTACCATGCTCCAACCCCGGGAAGTGACTGAAATGCTGAGCAAAAAAATCTGTCAAACCACGGCATTCGTCTCTTAGGTGTCCAGTCCTTGGATCTGCTGCAAACATTCCCCACAAAAAGAAGCACTTGACTGCATCAGCCCCCAGCTAAAATTGTCCAGATCAGGCAAAGTGTGTTCTCAACCAAAAAAAACCCCCACACCCACATATATTATTGTTAAAAATCAGCAGTTTGTGGTAAGGACCTGAGAGCAAGGTTTCACCCTTGGAAGCTGTAAGCAAGCAATAATTAGATTTCCAGGCCTTGCTGTGACTCTTTACGGGTTTTTCAATCTCAAGGAGTGTAACTAACCCGTAAATGATCCGCTGCGGCCGCGGGAAGCAAACCCAACCGACGTGTAGGGGATTTAGAGCATTTCCATAAATACACTTAAAAACAAAACTGACGGGTGTTTTCAAACAGGCCTCGAGTGAAAAAAAAAGAGATTTTGAGGGCCTGTGCAATCTCTGCAGCTGATATCTTCTCCATATGTGCCTGAAGTACACTGCAGCCAAGGAGCTCTCGGAGAGCTCGAGCTGCTCTGACGGAATCTCGCAAGGAGCCTCTGGACTGGGGTGGAGAGAGCATAGCTCAAATTTCTGACTAGGAAATACATCACTTATAAACAAACCTGGTCCAGGAAAAAAGTCATGGAAAGCACAGAAAGCAGTCACATGGCAATGCAAGAAGTCAGCAAATGTCTTTCTTTTTACCCCAAAAAAAGCTGAAAGTGAGCCTGATTGAATGTCTCATGCCTGCTTCCTTATCAGGAGTATTTTTTCTGGCCATTTATCTGAAAAAGTACCATATAAAATTAGGGGGAAAAAAAAAAACCAAACCAAAAGCAAGCCTACTCTCACTGTGCTAAACCACTAAATCAACTGCAAACTCAGTATTGAATGCACTCCTAAGCCAGGACCCTGTTAGGGTCTGATTATTAAAAGATGCCTCTGTCCAAAGGTGCAAATGAGACCATAGGCCAAAATCAATAATTTGGATTTTATTTAACAGCAAATGTGTGGTAGAGAGAGGCAGGGCAGAGAGAAAGAGGGAGAGAGAGACAGATTAAGTAGAAAGAGAGTCACCACCATGAGTTCCTGCAGCATCCCTGCAGTGAGCCTGGGTTGTCTTCATCATTTCTACTTGATTTCTCTTCATAAAGTCCTCAGACACATTTAGAATTTACAGCTCCAAATGGCATATGTTCTTGAAGATTTAATTTTTTGACTGTTAACTGAAAAATCTATTTAAAGCCCTGTACAAAATTTAATAAGAAAGTGGTAAAGTCCTGGAGCAAGAGTGAGCTTGGTTAACATTGGACAATTTTAATCCACTGTTCCTGTGTCATTATGAAATTAGATTTCTTGTTCTCTCAGCTGAAAAACACCCTCTGAACAGAAGCGATGAGGGATTTCACAGGATGATTCAGATGCAGAATATCTCACAGCAGCTAGGAAATTCAAAGCTAAAGCATGTAGGATTATATACTCCACTTTTCACCTTTAACATTTATTATTTCAGAAAGCAGCCTGTTTCATTCTGTGGATGCTCACACTATTAGGCACCACAAACATCCAAAGCAGCAGTTGGAAAGGGGCAAGTGGAGCTCAGAACTAAGTCTAAGACCTGAGCCAAAGAGGACAGCAGCTGTTAGTTGGTTATTTGTGTTAGTTAAGTTATATAAGTAGCAGATCATTTTCCACCCTAACACAATTATGTACTTGCAGAAGTTATTGTTGTTGCTTTTAATTGCCTGAGGATGGTTTAATGCCATTAGTAGGATATCTCCAGTCTTTAAAAAGGAAATTAAAGATTGTGAAATGCTGCATGACTGTGGGAGTGAATATATCATTGTTCCACTACTGGAATTCACAGAAAATAGCCCAACAGTGAATTTTGCTATCTTATAATTAAATTCTGAGTCGAAAAATACAAGCATGCCAGTGGAGGTGTCTCAATTTGCATCAGACAGTCATGTGACTCTACAAGCTTATTAGAGCCATAAAATACTCTGATATTTCAGGCCTCTGCATATTTCCATGACAGAGCTCAGAATGAGAATTATAATTTTGTGAATTTCTTCAGATCACCTTTTAATCATCATAAATATTTCAGAGTACTCCAAAAGAAAATCATAATCGCTTGTTCTCATTTTAAAGTGATTTAGGATGCAAGTTCAATAAAATTAGCACCACTGGAAAGCCATTTCATTATTTTTAATTCAGTATACAGAGTATAAACAGCATTAGTAGTGGAGACATCAAGATATGAGCTGTCTGTTCTTAATGCAACAGGTCTCTTGTTTGAATTACAGTTTTGAAGGTCATGACTGAGCAGAACAATTTTAACACAAGTTCTCAGCAAACTCTGCCTGTTTCCTCCTGACAGCTGCCAGACTCCACATGTAGCTCATATCCACCAGCCTCAGGTCAAGCAGCTCAGGTATTTTACAGGGATCCAGGGGCAGCCACAGCTTCTCTGGGCAACCCGTGACAGGGCCTCCCCACCCTCACTCAGTCAAGAAATTTCTTCCTAATATCTAATCTAAACCTACTCTCTGTCAGTTTGGAGCCATTCCCCCTTGTCCTATCACTCCAGGCCCTTGTAAATTGTCTCTCTCCATCTTCTTTGCAGGCTCCCTTCAGGTCCTGGAAGGCCACAATGAGGTCACCCCAAAGCTTCTCCTCTCCAGGCTGAACAATCCCAGCTCTCCCAGCCTTTCCTCCAGCAGAGCTGCTCCATCCCTCTGACCATGCTGGTGCCTCCTCTGGACTGGCTCCAGTAGTTCCAGGTCCTCTCTGTGCTGGGCCCCAGGGCTGGGGCAGCTCTGCAGGTGGGGTCTCACCTGAGGGGGGCAGAGGGGCAGAATCCCCCCTTTCCTGCTGCCCATGGGGCTTTGGGTGCAGCCCAGGGCACGGGAGATTCTTGGATGGGGCAGGTCCAGCTCTGCCCCACCAGCACCCCCAAGTCCTTCTCCCAGGGCTGCTCTGGATCTGTTCATCCCCAGCATCTCATGTAAGTCTGTCGTCATTGCTGTACGTGTGTTTGCCAGCCTGTGAAAGCCTGAAGACAGCACATCACTGTACAGGTGCAATTCAGGTCTCCTTTCCCCACCATAGACAACCAATTCTGTGCAAAGATTCAAAGATCATTTGCTCCTTTTTCCAGCTTTTACAACTGCAGTCCTGGGAGACTGAGTGTCCTGAATAGTGTAAAGGAGAACATGATTATTTTAACCTCTTCTGTCACTGATCTGAGTCCAGACATGGCCAGTAGCAATCCAAAGTAGACCAGTAGCTGTTTAGAAATCTGCCGTGAATTAGTGGCTGCTGGTGAGGTGTTGCTCATCAGTGGTCCCCAAAGGACAAAGTGATGGCACGTGGATGAGGAAACACCAGGAGCTTGTTCTACTGCAGGACCTGCTCTGTGGATAAACAGAGGACTTTGCCCTCATAGCCTCGACGTTTGGATTTTCTCACATCCAGGCATTTGTTCAGATGTGGTAGCCTGTGTCAATATTTGAATTTTTACCATGTGTACCCAACCATTTCAGTTCTCCCCATTATCTCACAGATAGATCAGGGTGACTTTAAAGGCACACCCATGACCCACCTGCAGTACAGTCTCCAGTGCCATCCCAGTGCTGAGTGTAACTCCAACTTGGCTTCTGATTTAGATTGAAGTAACCAGACAGGAACATATTTTAGCCTGTTTCCATCTTAAGAACACAGGGAACTTGACTCCCTAGGGAATTCAGCTGTGCAGAGGTCCATCAAGAAACACTTTTGAGGTCTGGGGGTGGAGCCACCACTACAACACCTGCACTGAAACTGGCCTGATGGCAATTTTACCTTCTTCCCCTGCCCTCCTCCCAGGACCTTGGAACTTCACCTGGGCTCCAGTCCCATGCCCTGGGGTCACAGTGGAGAAAGTGGAAGAGCAAGGAACATAATCCTGACTCTCCCAAACCCCAGGCTGTCGTCCCTCCTACTCAGAGCTGTCAGAGGCAGTTGAGAAATCTACTGCTCTGCTGCTAATCTCCGGAGAGCCTCTTCCAAACCACAAGATCCTGGCTCTGACTTCACAAAAATCTCCCAGTCCAACAAAAGTGAGGCTTCTCCAAGCCCCATTTACAGTCACAAACTGTGGTTTCTCGTAGGTGGAGGCACAGTCAAAGGCTTGGCTGGGCCTGGTGCCTTCCCAACATTCACGGGAAGAGCTTTGGGAAAGGGAGAGCACCCGGCACCAGTGATGTCACTGCACTGGCTGAGGGACACAGACACAAAACCTTTCACAGGGTGTGTGGGCTCTCCCTGCAGCTCTTTATACTCTGGGGTCAAATGTGGCAGCTACAAGGCCTCGCCCTGTTTGCCGCGGCAGAACATCAGAGGTCACACACACGGATTCTGGGGCAGAAAGGGAATTTATCTCCCATTGCCAGTCCTGGTAGAAACAAATAATCAGTACTGCAAATAACCAGTATTGCAAATAATCAGGATTCCAGTCTGCAGGGACTCTCTCCAAGAGCCTTCCTCTTACACCTCACTGCCCTGCTCAAAGGTCACAGGAGGAAGTCTGTGAAAGGACTGGAATTCGAATCCAGCTCTCTTAAATACTAAATTGACTACAATTCTATCACTAATTTATCCTATGCAACAAAAATGTTATGCATCTTATAATATTATTTGGAAGCAGGGCCTTCTGGTTTTTATATTCCATCACGGACATCAGTTCCATAAATACTTTCTGCATGTGACTGATCCTAGGCAGGGTCTGAAGACAGACTGCTAAAACACATGGCTGCAAGATCAAGGCCTAGATTTGTTTTCAGTTATCCTTGTCAGAAATTATTTAGCTTCTGAACCCCTAAGCCACATCTCAGAAGGTTTTTAGGAGGAAACCTAAAGGTGTGCCAAAGCCTGGGCACATACCTGCCCTGTTTTCTTTTCAGTCTCCCAACATGCTCTGTTAAAGCAACAGCTTGTTGCCCCCAAGAAAACGAGTGAAAATAGTCAGAAATGTGAATTTATGGATCAATGGTACCCCCAACAGAAAAATGTAAATTCCTTTTTACATCCTTTACTAAATTATGTCACTCTTTTCAGGTGTTATCATTTGTTACACTTGCTTGGATGGAAAGTTTGGAATAAAAACTGTCACCTGAGGGAAAATCACCTGCAATCCACTCAACAGAGTGAGCAACACCAGCAGCAAGCCTGGATTACAGCAGGGTTTCATCATAGAAACAAAGAGTGAGTACGTTTAGCTACAAAACTGGACAAGACCCAGTTCCTGAGAGCTGCCATCTCTCCATCCACAGTCCTGCACTGCCACCTGCAGCTGACTGATAATAATTAGATTTTTCTACTAGCAGCCTCATATGGACATTGGCAACAACGTCCTCCCTGTAAATATTAGGAGTGTTCAGTGGCAAGCAGATTTTTTTTTCCACAAATATTATCATGTTAAAATAACCAAAATATTCCTCTTTTTCAAGATTATGTTTGTTCTCTCCAGCTTTTTCTTTAACTTTCTGCTTTATCTCACTACTGCACTGTCTTTGCCAACTGAAATTGTCAGATACAAAGTGAAACATATTTATTAACTCAGAAGATTTGTAATACACTGAGAAATAAGAACTTTTTAGAAGTTGTGCAGGATGTCTTAACTACACATGGAAATTGTTTTAAATTTGTTTAACTACAGTTAGAGCATTAAAATTGGGTTTTAATTGAATATATCCCTAATATTCATCTCCATATAAATAGGTTTGGTAGGCTTTGATCTGAATAAAAAACGAGCCTGAAAAGATCCATAATCCCAAGGAATTTATTCAGGGTGATTTTCACATTCTGAAAGATTTCTGTCTCGTTAGCAGTACCTGGGCCAGGTCCTGTCTTCAGCCACCGTGGCACAGCCCCAGGATGCAGGAGGGGAATGGCTTTACCTGAAGGGGCAAAGGCTTCTCCCAGGGCATGGTCAAGTCACAGGGCTTAGGAACAGACCCGGGAATCTCTTAGGAGGCAGGGGTTGGGCCAGAGGCAAATCTTTGGCCAGAGGCCAAAGACACATGGCCAGGAAAAATGTCACATGGAGGAAATAATCAAGACAGACACACCAAAAAAAAAAAAAAAAAAAAAGGAAAAAAAAAAAAAAAAAAAAATGGTTTGGGTTGGAGGGGGGTTTAAAAANAAAAAAAATCATAGAATGGTTTGGGTTGGATGGGAGCTTAAAAATCATTTAGTTCCAAACCCCTGTCATCCATGGGACACCTTCCACTATCCCAGGTTGCTCCAAGACCTGCTGTCCAACCTGGCCTTGGACACTCCCACGGATCCAGGGGCAGCCACAGCTTCTCCGGGAATCTGTGCCAGGGCCTCACCATCCGCACAGTAAAGAATTTCTTCCTAATATCCAATCTAAACCTACTCACTCTAAAATTAGAGCCATTCCCCCTTGTTCTGTCCCTCCATCCCTTGTCTCAAGTCCCTCTCCAGCTCTCCTGGAGCCTCTTTAGGCCCTGGAAAGAGCTCTGAGGTCTCCCTGGAGCCTTCTCTTCTCCAGGTGAACAACCCCAACTCTGTCTCAGCTGATCTTCATTGCAGAGATGCTCCAGCCCTTGGATCATCTTTGTGGCTTCCTCTGGACTTGCTCATTTAATTGCCTGAGCAAAGATCTTAGGGAATGCATGTGGAAATTTAAACTGTAGCACAGGGATCAGTCAAATAGGGAAACATGGAGAGAAAGTGACATGTGACTCGTTTAATAGCTAAAGTGCTTTCTGCACAAAGTGCTTCAAGGAAAGGGTTTGTAAGAGTACAACTAATCCCACCTGCCAGTGTGTGTCCTTGCAAGTGTTAGCACAGCTAAACCAGAGCCAGAACATAAAGATCAAGGACACTTCAGTATTAAAAACTATTTTTAACAAGTGGTAAATTACATTCCCTGACCTCATTTTTTATCTTAAATATTTTGCCCTATGTGAAGGAGTCACTGAAAAGAAAAAGAAGATTTATGGCTACATGGCAGGACAAATTGTAGTGGTATATGAAGAGATTGTGTTTCCAGAGGTATTAGAGTTTAAAATACTGCATGAACCTGGGCAGGACTGTGCTTGAATTTTCATGTAGCCAGACTGACATCTTGTGGTTTGTGCAGGAGATCTGAACGTGCGTCTGAGGGGAATTAACTTGTACTTTGTTAGAGCATTGTAAAGTTACACACTTTTCTTTCAGCAGAACAGTGTGTGACTCCTCACTGTATCATCGGTTTCAGCCAGGAAATTTAAAATTGTAGATTCACAGAATATCCTGAGTTGGAAGGGACCCACAAGGATCATTGAGTCCAACTCCCGGCCCTGCACAGGACGGGCCAAGAGCCACACCCAGTGCCTGAGGGCACTGAATGTCTCCTGCACCTGCAGTGAGAATTCTTACAGAAATGGAGAAAAACTGGGGCTCCTGTTTTGAACAGGTCACAGTTGCTAATGCCATAAATACTTGCAAAAAACAATTCAAAACAAGTGCACACCTAAAGCTGGGAAGTATCCAAAGTCATCATCTCATCTCTCTCTCTCCATGCAGGATGAAGAAACAGTGAGACCTGTCTCCCAAGCCAGGACACTTGGGCTGACCCAAAGTAAGGGGCAAATGTCCCAACAACCCTTTCAAGACCTTGCAATCCTGATGCCTGGGCAAATGTTCATGCTCAGGTTTCCCACACCCAGGCACTGAGAGTTCAGTGTGGGTGTAGTTCCCCGAGGACAAGTGGCACAAGCAGAACATTCTGCCAATAAAAGCCGGATTTCTTCCCTCCTTATTTTTAACACAAGAGAATAGAAAGGGAGGAATTAAGGTCACCATGCTAAGAGAGGTGTTTCTGAGGGCAGACTGGAACCACATGCCCAAGCACATCAAATTACTCCGGCTGAAGTTACAGGGAATCAGCAGCTTGAGCTGGCCTGGAGCAATAAACTCAGCCAAGAGTCTCCCACACAGCTCCACTCCTGCACCTCCAACAGAGCCTGGATGCAAAGTCCTTGCTGTCCCAGCTGGGAGCTGCTTTTCATCAACACCTGACATTCACACTAAATAGTAGTTTAGTATCTACCCCTAAACACATAAAGCTTGCTAATAAAAATGGACTGGGAGTTATTTGGTTATAGTTACAAGGCACCCATGGGCAGAACGTGGTGTTCACATCTCCGAGCCCCAGGTTGTTCCCGTCCTTTCTAGCTCTGCTCCCAAACCTTTTCTCAGCTTCTTTGCACTTTGAACAAATTCTGCCTATAAAATGTCCAAAGTCCTCCCACAAGAAAGACAAAGGGTGAGAAACATGTCCCTCAACATATTCCCTTCTTTTTCCCACAAGCTGATTCAAACTTCTGGCCCCAAAAGGGGGAAAATATTTAAAAGCAGAGTGTTTAAAGGCAGAGGTGGAGGATTGTGTGGGTGAGGGGGTACCATGTCTGCATGAGCTCTCCCAGCTCTGCATCTCCATTCCCAAAGCACTTCTTTTCCCACAGCCATGAATAAGAGAGAACAGTAGCTCGTTCCATTTATTTCCCATTTGTCTTTACAATAAGTCCTTAAAACACAAGCATTTTCTAAAGACTCAGAGATTCACCTGTCACCTGTTGTGAGGCAGTGGGCAGTGTTTGGAGATCTCTGAACTTCCTTAAAATCCACAGCAGCCACCTCAGACACAGCTGGCAGCACTGGCACTGCTAAAGCCAACACAAGGTCATGCTCACAGCACTTCATACCAGGGCTTCAAGCTGCATAGGTCAGTTTTAAACAGGATAAATACTCCTGGAAGCTTTATTGAAGCTGCTGGGAACTACAGATGCAAACACAGCAAGGTTCGCAGGGTGAGACAACACCTTACATTAGACCCACTGATAAAACTGGGATAAACAGGCACAAAACTGAAACCCTTCACACCCAAAAGGGCTTGTGAGTCCCAGATCTTGTCTAGTTTTTAGCACACGTATGAACTAGCCCAACAGAGGATTGTATTTCTCTCTAGAAACCTTCCCTCAGCCAGGAGAGACCATCACAACCAATGGATAACTGCTGGGGGCACCAACAAACTCAGGGCCTGCCCCAGATCTGAAGAACCAGACAAGCCAGCAGCCATGCAAGCTCTTTTTCAGGAAGACGACTACAAATAAGGCCTCTGCCCTTCTTCCTCCTGCAGTGTTTTCAGTTACTGTGACAGGGAATGAAATCTTTCACCACAGGCCCCATCTTGCCTCATTAGGGGAGCCTGTGGTAAAGCTTTGTCTTCTTCGGCTCCCTTGTTAAATGTTACAGCACCATGTGGTAGAGATCATCACTCTCAGCTCTCCAAACCCATACTGTAATTATCTGCAGAAAGACAATGCTATTGAGAACTGGCCTCATCAGCAAAGTCAGGGCCTGCACCTTCTCCAGGAGGAAAACAGTCCAGGGAGGACAAAGGCTGGTAGATGTGAGCTTTGCTGGCTCTCAGGGCTTCAGGAAGGGGTTTGGGCAGGCTTTGCAGGTTCTGAGAAGGAAGCTCATGGCTGCTGTGTCCAATATTGTTGTGCAGCATTGCCTAAGTGAATTTTATGTTTCTTTCGAGCTGTAGCAGACAGCCTAAGTGAGAGCACACTGGATTTTTGATCAATGGCTCATCCAAGCAGGTGAGCTTCTCCTTTTTCTTGTACCATAAACATGTACAGATTTTTCCTCAGGTGGACTTGCAGAACTTAATCCCACATTGGGTCTGGACAAGTGAAGAAGCAAAATGAGAATCTTCATCTTCCTCCAGCACCAAAATACTTTGTGTTCTTGGAGAGATCCACCAGCAGTCTGTGTGGCCAAAGGAAATCCTCTCAGGGCTGAATTCTTTACAAGCAAAGCCCCAAAGGGCAGACCCAGCCTCCTCTATGTGCCCCAGGTAAGTGCTGCTGGTATTTATTTGAGTTGGCTTCCAGTAGCATTCACGTGGTGTTAATCATGCAGCCCACACTGCTGTTAATTACAGTCAAACCTAATCCTCCACATGCAGCACATCCAAAATGTTACCCCATGGAATTGCAGCTTTGCAGTTCTTGCACTTCTTTTTATGCAGTTTCCCTTATGCTGCCCTGAAGGGATTTTCATTCTCTGCCCAGGAGCATTCCAATCCCTCCAGTAGCAAACAATAAATGAATCTTAGGAGGCTCTAGTGTTCTTAGGAGGCTCTGGTGAACCTATGAAAAGAGGCAATTTATTTCTGACCTTGGCACTAGGCACAGCGTGCCTTGTAAATGTCAATTTGTGTATGTGTGAGCATCTGACACTACTCAGCAGCACATGGCTGGGGCCAAGAATTTGACTGACTCTGGCTGATTTGCAAGCCTAAAAATATTCTTTTATCAATATCCACTTTTTTTGTGCTGATTTGCATGCTAGCAAAACCCCAAGCAGGCAGTGGATTCACGGGAGTGTGGGATGGCCTGCTATGAACAGTGTGATGACACAGTTTGCACCACTGCAGACTTTGATTTTTCACTGTTTGTCTGTTCTAAATCTGCTGGAATCAGAGACATTTTAATCTCTTCTATTGTTTTGTCTTCATTTACATGCAGTGCCCAAAGGGCCACTGGCAAGCAGAGATACAGCTAAATAAGTCAAATGCATTGTTTTTACTACTGTAGTTCCTACCGTGGGCCCAATTCTCCTCCCTTTGACGTCAATAGTAAATCTTCCAATAGACTCAGTGAGAGCCAAAAATCTCTGGTCACACCCTGTTATATTTTATACCAGCAGTGCTGTGGGCTCCAGCTTCAAATTCTAGCATTTCTTACAATATGGGAAATACAGGGGACTTTAAAAGAGGTTTTGGTGATGAATGTGTGCATTTACGTGACAAGTTGCTTCGCTTGTCGTAGGAACGTCACAAAGGTGAGTGCCAAAAGAAAATCTTCAGAAATACCAAGAAAAACATCCAAAGTTCCAACTTTTCTTAGAACAACATGATAATAGTCCACTATGATAAAGCAGTACAATACTCAAATGAAACTCTAAGTTTGCAGCTTGGAAATGCCAATGTTTCTATTTCATCTTGAGCTAGTTAGTCTCAGCGCTGCCTTACCACTTTTAATTTCACCCACTGAACCTCTTAATTTCTCTCTTTAGTATTCATGCTCCTTCCATTTCCTAGTTCTCTCACCCTTTTTCCTGCATGATTTATACTCCAGTCTGCTCACTGCTTTCCTTCTGTGTTTGCTGCCTCTCTCTGTTATGAAGGAGCCCAGCTTCACACCTGCAAAGTTTTTTCTCTCTATTGTCAACTTTTGTACTTTTTCAAGGCCAAACCTGCTTTCAGGACTGCTCCTTCTCCCTCTACCTTCTTGATCCAGCTCTGTTTCCTCTTCCTTAGCACTTTGACATGTGTCCCCTAAATTAATTGGCTTTCACAGACACCTTCTCCATCAGGAGAGTTCAGCCTGCCTTGTCTGAGGGACCCTGCAGGCCACAGATCCACACTGACCAGGCCCTTCTCTGTCTCCATTACCCTTCTCTGGACACTCTCCAATGTTCTCCTTGTAATGAGGGACCCAAAACGGAACCCAGAATTCCAGGTGTGGCCTCTCCAGGTGTGCCCAGCACAGGGGAACAATCACTGCCCTGGTCCTGCTGGCCACACCATTGCTGATCCAGGCCAGGATGGCATTGGCAGGGCACGGACAGGACAATGTGACACAGGACAGGTTCAGGAGAGGAAAGTAGATGAGAAGGCACCGATGAAGGGCAGTGATCTCCACAGGCTCTCCTCCCTGATGAAAGCAGACCTGGTCTCTGAAATTTGACTGCATTTGACACACTATAAGCCAATAAATGAGAGGTACAGGCTCTCTGGAGAGTGACAACACTGTTTGGGAAGCAGCTCTGCGAAATAGCATCTGAACATTTGAGGGCTGGGATGTGAAGCCTTCACTCAATGGCTTGTACCAGTTTGGAGCTGTCTCACCCTCTGGAAGCTGGTGAGCCAACAGCCTTTAGATCTCACTGTTCTGCTGAAAATGTTCTGGAATCTGTGCTGCTGGAGACCTGAAGCATCATCCTCGGTGGCCCTGAGTCAACTGTATGACCCTAGAGCCAGCAGAGTCAGCTTGTGGATAAGGCATAGGCATGGTGCAGCCTGAAATTTCTTAGGTTGTGTGAAACGTTATTCTTTATTATTTGGTACTCTTTTACTGATGGAGTTATGTCTGATTCATGCTCTTTTTTCTTCTCTCTTATTTCCCCCCCCCCTTTTTTTTTTTTAAATCCTATCACAGGCTTCACACTGTTCTTGACTCCTCACCACAGTCTTCAAGGGATAATTCCAACAGGTAATGTAAGCCTACAGAAATGTTGGTCACATCAATAGATTTCAGATGCTGAGCAATGAGGAGCAAGACAATGTCACATTTTTTGTGGGGCTGCAAACGGTAGGGAACAGTCAGCAAGGTGACACTCAGCACATCCCACACCCCATTTTCCTGACAGACTACTCTGTGACACTAAGGAAAAATTATGTCCCTCGAGGAGAAGCTGCAGAATCCACCTTCACATGTGTTAAACCCTTCTGCAAATGCAGATTAAGAAAAATCCCAATACCACACAGACCAACCTGGTGCCTGGAAGGAAACACTTCCAGGACAACCAGCTTTGAAACACAAATTTTGCAACTCCTGTGTGATCATCATCATGCTTTTTACTGGAAAACTCAACAGAATAAAGGTTACTTGGCATTATAGAGGTGTATATAACAAGGTTAGGAAACCTAGTTATTGGGATCCCATTCCTTGGACCACCCCACCTTAGCCTCTAAATTACACGATTGCAACTCTAACATGTAACAAGAGCTGCACTTGTGCTCTGGCAAGCAGATCCGTAAATTAATGTATTTCTGCTGATATTAAGAGTCATAATACTTTTTTTCTTCCTGAAGCAGACATTTATTCTTATTTGTGCCCCTTGTGAGTGCTGCAAAGCCACATCCATTAAGGAACGAGTTCTGCTCTGCATCATGTTTCCATATGTTCTACTCTTCTGCATCGTGAGCGAATGGATTTCTGTTCTGCATCACGTATCAATATGTTCCAAATCCAAGGCCATAATCTTGTCTCTCCAGACAGCCTCTGCAAGACAAGGAATGAAAAAGATTAACCAGAAACAGAATCTGAAGAATGTGTGCTTGCATAAATGCAATACAAGACACGCTTTGGCTAGTGGGAAGTTATCGTGACAAGAAGTCAAGGAGAATCCAGCTTGAATTTCAAGATCAGAAGCCTGCAAAGCTGGAAGATGGACAAATCTGTCTTGTGGACTCAACAAAATGCCATAAAAGCTGCTGTTACATAGACATGAAACTATATCATGCCATATTTTCTGTGCTATTGTTCAGGGTATGAGCTCAGTTATGTAGAAGGCCTTTTAGCACTTATTTTGTATTTACTTTTCTTTCCCTTCTGGTAAAAAAAAATCCCAGCGAAAGAAGGAAGAAAAATTCTGATTGTGCATCTAAATTTTTTAATTGCTCTTTCAATGTAAGGGAATAAGCTCACACTTTCACAGCTGTAGGTTTTGGGGCAGAGATTTTTTTTCTGCGCAGCTGAGCTTTTAGGACAGCAGTACATCTGAAAACCCCCAACAGCAGATGGATACCAGCACTGGGCAGAGCTGGAAAACTGCATTTGAATGGTTCATGTGTAGCCTTACTACTGGATCAACACCAGTCCCATGAGAAAGTTAGAAAAATAAACCAGAGTGTTAATAAAAGATGCAAAAATAATAGAAGAGAGGACAAGCATTATCCCAAATGCTGCATTGACCCTGAGGCCAGCTCCTCCATTAGGAACACTTCAGTTTTATGTCAGTGAGGGCAGGGGAGGAGTGGAAGAAATAAATATTTATTTGTATTATTTACATCCCTTTTTTTCTTGATGAAAACAGTAGGAAACCAGAACAGGCACCCTTCAGCTTATGGCAACTGCAAGCAGACTATAAATGGCAATAAACACTGAGTTAGGGGCTTAGTCAGGGGATTTTATGGCAGATGCTCAGAGCAAGAGACATTTCAAATCTTTCACAGTCCTGGAGACGTGGAGTTCCCAGCTCCCACCCCGAGAGCAAAGATTTGCTGGTTGTTACAAGCTAATCAAACCATGGTAATTTTTTATAAAGATAGCACAGCAACAGGGTAAATTATGTGGAGGTTTTCTTCTGCAAGTAACCACAAATTGCTACACACTACGAGTAACCACAAATTGTAAGTGCCATGTGCAAGTACTTACAGTACCAGGAGTTCCTTAGACTAGAGAGCACTGAAATATTGAGTCATACATGCTCAAAAATCATCTTTTGCAAAAAAGGAAAAGTAGTTTTTGGACTCAGCCTACAGACACTTTATGTTTTATTATACTTTAATCAAAGCCCAATTAGTCATAAGATAAATTTAAACAGACTTCAGCAATAAAATGTCTGTCTCAGGTTTGTCTTACGCAACTGAAGAGCAAAAGAATAAGGGGTTTTTTTTAATGGAAAACAGTTTTGTTTGAGTTAAAGAACATTTATAAAATCAGCTGCCAAATCACAGTCTTTGGAAAGGAAAAATATTTTAATTGGCTTTCAAATTTTTCCTGATGAGGCAAATTTGTTATCTTTTCCATCTGTGCACCTAAAAGCATCCTCTGACTGGAAGGAGTTCTTCAGGTACTATGTTAGTGCTGTCATTATTATTCTAAGCATAGTATCAGGACTATTGTGGTAGATCTATAAAATGTTTTCCTGATGGCACACAAGTCTTGTCAGCAAATCACTCCAGTCTGCTCTCAGCTGGTGCTTAGTAAAGATAAATAACTAAAGAATTCTACATGTGACTTCACGCAATATCCTTGGTAAACTATTTATTATGTCTGGGGCTATACAATGCCCTGTCTCCCACTCTCCACTTCGCACAATTTAGTGATTAATGGTTAAAAAAGGGCAAAACCGCTGCCAGTTTGAACAAAAAGTCCTGGGGACTTGATACAGCTGGGCACGGTTTCAAATTGGAGGAGGCGCCAGTAAAGCAGTGCAGGACGTTACTGATCTGCTCCAGCCACAAGAGAACAGGATTTCAGCTTGGGCAAACTACACAGAGTCAAACACGGGCAGCAGGCAGCCCAGGAGTCCCAGGATGTCCCTGGATGTTGAGGGTCCGGGTCTGATCCAGTGTCACAGCTCGCTCCAAGGAAGCCCTGTGATGGTAGGGAGGATGCTGCACTCACAGGGGATCTCAGCCCTGTGTGTCCCTTCTGTCCCTGGGTGTCCCTGGGTGTCCCTGTGTGCAGGGAGGGCTCAGGGCAGGGCCCAGGCTCTGCTCCGGGACCCAGCAGTGGCACCAGAGGGACGGGCAGGGACTGATCCCAGCAATTCCCTGTACAGGAGGCACAACTTCTGCCCTGGGCAGCGACTGAGCCCTGAACAGAGATCAGAGGGGCTGTGGGGTCCCATCCCTGGGGACGTTCCAGAGCCATCTGGACACACTCCTGTGCCCTGTGCTCTGGGATGGTCCTGCTGGAGCAGGAAGGTGGCACCAGTGACCCGCTGTGGTCTCTTCCAGCCTGACCCATCCTGGAATTCTGTAGGCATGATCTGCCAGGGCCCCAGTTCAGCAAAAAGGCTTTTGCACGTGGTTAATATGAGTTTGCTGAAGGTTGCTCTGTGCAACACAAGGCAAAGCAACTCAGTTGGGACAGGCAACAACCCCTTTTTTCAGCAGCAGACATTTAATAAACTGCAGGCAAGGTCTAAACACTGCATCTGCAGAGTTTTAATCAACCAGTGTGAGATGAACACTTAATTTGCAAAACCAAACCTTCTTCTTTCGTACATATAAATGAAATGTGGACCTTCTTTGCAGTCTTTCATGAGCTGCAAATGAGAGGTGGGCCAGAATTCTTGCAGAACAGAATCATAATTCAGAGGTATTGAGATTGACCAGAAAATCTTATGACGGGCACTTTCTAAATCAGGTGTTTAATTTTGCTACTTGATGTCTTAGGATTTTTATAAATTACAGAAAATGCTTTAGGGAGCTTGTTTAGTTGATTTGGACTTTTTGCCATTTTCATAAGAAATGTGAACTATAAACTGCTTTCTTGCATCCCTGCAGAAATTCCTGCCTGTTCAGCTGCTGCTGAATTCTAGACCCACCTAGATACATCCTGGTTTCAAATTTGTTTCTCTCACCAATCCTGAAACCAAACCTGGCCAAGAAAACCTAACACAGCTTTGTGTTTTGTTATGAAGTGTCCCACCCCACCTCATCACAGTGCAGGGATATCACAGCACTGCAGAGAAAGCAATGTACAGGCAGAAACAGGGAAAAGAGCAGTGTTGGAATGATGAAAAGAACAGGCACCTCTCCAAAGACAGGGAAAGGAATAACTGAAAAAAACACAAATGCAAGTACAGTCTTTCCCAGAAGATAGAGCTCAAAACCAGAACAAGCAAAGGCACTTTATGTTGGAAAATCATATTCTGTGCAAATCTGCTGTGATTTTATGATGTGTGGTTCAGGGGTTCTCAATCCCTTGTTTTAGAAGGGTAATAAAAACAAGGACAAGGGACCAAGTAGAAAGGGAAGAGCAGGAGTGGAAAATTAGAATAAAGGGTCAGCCACTCCAAGGAACTGTGTGTGCATGTGGGACTGCAGAAATCAGCAAGCACAGCAGCACAGGAGGCACAAATCAGAGCCACTGACGCTGAGGCCCCATTAGGGCCTGGATGAAAGGGAGGTGGCACCAGCACTGCCAACAAGTCCATCTCCACAAGTGCTGCCAGCTGACTCCTGCTTTTCATTAGTTGTTGTTAGAGGTGAGCCAGGTAGGAACACGTTGCGACAATTCTGCTGAAATTTCCACAGAATAGGAAAACGAATCAAAGGATTTCATGTTCAACACAACTCAAGGGATGTTGGCTTCTGAGTTTTCACTTTTTTCCTGAACTGTACACTCCAGCACAATCCCTCCCTCCACCATGGAATGAACCTCTCAGGAGAAGGTCAGCTCTCCTCTTTGTACAGCGCTCAGGAGGCAAGTTCACTCTCCACCTGAAACAAACAGTGTCACTGTTCTCTCCTTGCTTCAGGAGACTGTCATTTGCCTCCTGTACATCCACCTGCACACAAACATGTGTGGTTTGGCCCTGATCAGGGTCTGGAGGGAACCTTTTCCCTCAGCAAAAACCCAGATCAGCTCTACTTAGAAATATGTGGATGAAGCACTCTAAAGGCTGAATAAACAAAAACATTCTTCTTGCAGATTTGAGGCAGGACAACTTGGCAACATATTTTTGGAGGAATTTAAATCTTCAGTTACTCGTGGAATTCTTACAGCACGACCAATTAAATCCACAAGTCAATAAATAGCAAATTGTGTCTATTACTTAAAGACTACAGGTCACTCTGTTGGTGTCCTCACTCTGTTGGTGTCCTCACTCTAAAGAGTTGCACAAATACATTTGCTTTGGATATTTTTTTTGAAGCTTGTTTTCCAAGATAAGACATCAACTGCTAACAAATCTGAACAGCATTTTAAAATAAAACTGAAGAAAAGAAAATAAACTCTTTAGTTAAAAAATAAAAGAATGCTCAGGCATGGAGAGGAAAGTTCCTACTTTAAATAAATGCAGTAATTAAAACAGAATCATAGAATGGGGTTCTGGGCACCCAGAGCACTCGGCCAGGGCATGTCCAGCCTCCCATCCACCTGCAGATATTTTTAAGTTATCCATTTTAAAACAGAGTGAACCTTCAGTTTATTTTAAATTAACATTGTTACTTTAGCTTCTTTTAAATTCTTGAGAGTTTTCTCCTGAGTTTAATGAGCTTAGCAGTGCTTTTACAGAGTAAGTGTTTAACATGTGCTCACCATACAACAGCAGGATAAGTTCCACTGGAGAAAATTATTTCAAGCTCCATAAATCAGAAGAGAATTTACAATGTTCTCCTCTAATTGCTGGGAATAGTTTGAACGTAAGAGGAGAACAAAAATATATTAAAATAAAAAGCATGTTTTAATATATTGCAAACAAAAAAATCCCCTATATTACTGTAGTGAGATCAATTCACTCTCTACTGAGTACCGGGGGAGCCCTAAATTCAGATGTCACATGTGGTAATTACTGCAAGTTCACTGAGCCAATTGGGTAAAAAGGAATAGGAAAATAAGGAAGAACCTCTCATAGCAGACTTGCACAACCCCAATGTCCAGATCAGAAATAGAATTATCAGACTTCTAACAGCCTGTCAGGAATTCTTTCCTATAAGAATGCATGTAAAAGCCTTATGAAGGTGAAGGCTGCTGGGATTTCAGGAGATTCATGAAGAATGTTTCCTGTAAGGCCAAGATAAGCTACAAAATCAATGCATGCATGAGAATTAAAAATCTGCTGAAGCAGCACAGCATCACTGGAATAGGTACAACCACCCATCTTAAAACAATAATTGCATCTGGAAGCTTAACCAGAAGTTAAACCTTAAACCCCAGATAAGTCTGATTATAATATGAGGAAAATAAATGTTCAGGCCAGCAGTGTGGTGGAGAAATAAATCTCCATTGTTTACAGGTGTTAAAAATCAAAATAACATTCAGCATCCAATGCTTTTGTTTGGAAATCCATGGTGGGCCAAAGCTCTGCATTTTTTATGGATTAATTTATTATTCATTTTGCAATCACTTGCTGCACACCACATGCAGCATTCTGTGAAATCAGCTAACTAATTACAAAGTGCTGAACTGGACATACCCAGACCCAGCACAAACTAAACTCCTCCTGCTCTGCTCGTTTTAAACTAGAATTTGGAAAACAGAAACCTGCATTTCTGAGAGATATCAGGGGACTTTCAAGCACAAATCTAGAGCTTCCAGATGTGAGGATGCAAAGCCTGCCTGTTTTTTGAGATATCTTAATTATGTCATCAATGCCTCAGAGGTCCCACTGCTAAAACATTGCTGGTGGAGCACGGCTGGCAGGTTGTGTTCATAAGGAAGTGGAATATGAGGTCGAAGGGGGTGCTGGACATCAGGATCCATGACATAAATGTGCGTGGGGTTTGCACAATTCTTACATTCTCCTGACTCTTGTCTGCCTCCGATTGGTGCAGTTGCGTCTGCTCATAAAAAAACATCATGTGTGGCTCAAAAAGGCCAAGGAGTCTTTCTGAAACTCCTCTGTCTGCTGCTAGGACAGGATGCACCAGAACCACACTGTTTTCCCAGGCACCCGGATGATGAAAAGACATTTTCCAGAAACAGGAGGAGGGTGCTGGAAGCACAAGACCCAACGTCAGCTGGCAAAGGTGACGGCGAGCAATGAGGCTCTGGGGGATGCAGCACCACGAAGTAGCTGCACCCAAATCTTTGTATGAGACAGAGCTGAGAGGAGCAAGGAGATCAGGAAAATGCCTTGTGACTTGGCAACTGCACTTCATAACATTTGTGCTCTCCACTGTCTGCCCATTTGCCAAAAATCCATCTAAGAAGAAAACCGAGCCTGGCTCTTTTCCCTTGGTGACGATCGGTCCTCTGATGGATGTGGGGAGGGAGGTGGCTGGGGGAACTCAGAGCCATTTAAGGAGTGAGTTGTGTGAGGGACACACATGGGAAAAGGCAAATGGAAACTGCTGAGAGCGTGGGGACACTCTGGTCCCCACTGGTCCTGTCTCCAGGGCAGCAGAGGCAGTGCCCTGTCAGGGCTGTGCATAATTTCTATAAATTCGTGCTACTTTAAGCATCAACGCAATCTACTGGAAGGCATTGCTGGCCATGGCAGGGGGGTGGAACTAGATGATTTTTAAAGTCTTTTCCAACCCAAACCATCTATGATTCTATGAAAACTTCAACTACTAGAGGATGTAAGTGCAGTGACTAAACTTGTAACAAGAGTCTTTTAGGAAACAGGAATAATTCTCATCATTTTTACCTGTTATGTATTCTCTGTTCAAATGTTCTGCCAAACAAAGCATCAGGGTGTCTGGCATATGGGGATTACTGTGCCAGCTTAAAGGCCAAAACTGTTAAAGGGACAGTTGTATCTCTATGTATCATGCAGAAGAACAGGACAGTTCATTTAGGGAAATACCTGTCAAATCTGAAATTCTGTGCCTTGCAATGCACCAATTTCTGCTTCAGAAAGAATCAGCTAGACATGCGATCATGTAATTCTACATTTCCTTTTTTTCTTCGTTTATTTGAATTTTTTAAAATGGCAACTTTTTGACACAGCTTTTCAGTTACCACCAATGAGCACAACCGCAGTGGGCTGTAAATAAAGAATCACATTTAAGACATAAAAGGAAACAAACTTTTTCTTGTGACTTCAAAACATCAGTTTCCTTTTGGCTTCTAAAATATCTTTAACAAATTCTTATGTAATAATTAGTATGTGTGATTGGGCCTTCTTAAAGCATTTGGTTTGTCTGGCTACTGATATTGTCATTAATCAGGAAACATTATTGTAAAAGATACCCAAGATAATTTCTTCCTTTAAATTTCAGGAAAAGCCTCACTAGCACCTACTCTTCTTCAGACAGGGAATCACCATAAACTATAAAAATCCATAGGAGGGACTTAACTTAAAGAATTATGTTGGTAAGTGTTGGTTTACTGATACTAAGATGAGAGTGAAAACACACAGTCATTTCCAGGGCATAGTAAGAATTAAATTATGCTTTCCTCTAGCAAACTGTAAGTTTGTTTTAAGTGTTGAAGGGACAAATTGAATTTCACCCATTAATGTCTAAAGAAAAATGTTAACATTTTTTTCAAACATTCCAGCTAAGTTAACATGTGTTACTTATCTGTTTCCCTTCCACACACCTCGTTCTGTGAGTGCTGAGATCCATGTCCCAGCAATGGGAACCAGAAACCATCAACAACTGTCCAGTCACAAGGTCCTTTTTCACCATTTCATGCTCTGTTTTACCTGGGCATTTGAAAGGGCTTGGAAAGTGCCAGCTCTCTTGTAGGTGCAATGCTCAGATTAAAACAGAGAGGATGTTAAAACAACGGGAAAACTGCTGAGTTTTCTGCCATTCACCATTGACAGCTGCTCAGGAAAAAGCTCGGCTCACTTTCTTGAAGACTGCAGGCATAAATTTTGCAATATCTGACCCTGTGAAGCAGTAAAAGTTGTTCCACACTCATCCATCCTAACGGATATGTAGGAAAACCATATTTAGTAGAAATTAACTTTTCTAATCTATTTAAATAAAGAAATATTCTGCACCATCAGAGCTGTCAGAACTTCCAGGGGTGTGGAATAAGCCAGATGCTGTGGATAGAGGACTGGAGAAAGTGGGAAAAGCAATGGGGTAAGTCCCCATACCATGCAGGAATTCTTTCTCTATACGCTTCAGAGTGAATAAAGCTGGCCTTGCTTGATTAAAAACAATCAGGTTGTGCAATCCTTTGGCTCCACGGCTTTGGAACATGGGATGCACGAGGGGCAGGAGGATTCTGAGCGCTCACTGGTCAAATCAAGCACCTCCGTTCGCTGTTACAAGAGCACCTTCTACTGCCTGAGCTGTGCCACTGTGTTAGGAATGCTGGAGCTTAACACAGCTCCCTCTGAACTTGGCAGTGCCCTCCTGAAACATTTTAAAGGATGTTCTCATGTACAGCCTGGCAAAGGAGATGATTTCAGACTACTTGTGTTTTTGAAACTATTCTTTGAGCTTCAATTCAAAATCTCATATATTTCCATGCTTATACTGTCTGACCCATGCAGATACTTTCCCTGCTTTTCCCCTGCACTTCTGTTGAATTTCTAGGTTTTATTTCAGTTCAGGCATAACTGTTGGGACTACTTCCAATTTTGCTGGAGTGGAGGAACACATAGTTCACAAACCACCCATTAATAAAGCAGCAGTTTTAATTACAGTAGGTTTCCAACGTTGAGGCATTTGAATTCCACGTTCTCAAGGAACAACAGTGTCCTGCCAAATTATACACTACAGGAACTATAAACACTGTTTAGCAAAATGCTACTACAACCATCAGATACAGTCAGTCATTGCAGATTTATCTGCCAGGGAATACTGGAACTTTTCCTTCCTTTTTTTTCCTTCTTTTTTCCTTGGTCCTGTATTCTTGATAAATCTGCCCCAATTAATATTGAGTATCCCCACCTAAATATTTCTTTCAGGGGAAAAATATCTATTAATGAGCTGCATGTTAATTATTACATTAATCAATTCAGTTGCAAGGTGACACCAGAGAGCAGCTCTGACCTTAATAAACCTTATGGACACTAAAAGGGATGACTCAGCAATTGAATGGAGAGAAATAGACCAATGGAGAGAAAGAGGCCACAGAAATTATCATTAAATCATTCCACGAATGGAACTAATGGAACCATTGCCATGAAAAAACCAGAGTACTGTGGGTATTTGTGCTAGTGTTAACACCCTCGCTGTGCCCTCAATCACCAAACGATTGTCATGAGGTAAAAAAAAGGTTGTATCCTCTTCAAAATCTGTTCAGGTTTTCTCCTGTACCTCGTAACTCCCTTTGGTTTCATCCTGATGCATTTCTAACTCTGCACTTGGCATTTCCTCTGCAGGATCTTTCACACACACACACACACACACACACACACACACACACACAGTGTGTGAAGCAATTCTTCCCAAATACATCTGATTTTCCCTTGTAATCTGTTCGTTAGGCATCCTCTCACCCACAGTGTGGCATTTTCCATGGGCAGGTTGTTTCCACCCTCCAGGGATGTCAGACTTGCTAAATCTGCAAATCTTGAGCACCTTTCTCCAGGGGACTGGGGGGAAGTGCTGGACATTATTGAGCAGCAACTGGAGGGAGAGGATACCAGAGTTTAGAAGGGCCCAACATCCTGAATCAGTAGAAGGAAATAATACTTTTAAAGACACTGATTTCATGGAACCACAGGATCACAGAATAATCTGGGAAGGGACCCGCAAGGATCATCAATTCCAGCTCCCGGCCCTTCACAGACACCCCAACAATCCCACCTTGAGAGTGTTTTCCACTCTCTTCCAAAAAAACCACTACTCAATTTCAGATCTCCCTCTCTGCCAGTTTATTTGTAGATAGCCTACTCTCTTTTTTTTAAGGATAAATCTAAACAATCCTGAAAAATCTAACCCAGTACTCTGTTCCAAACAGTTCCTATTGCGGACAAGCTATGCGAAAAAACAGCCTTCACAAAAACTCAAACAGCTACAAAACCAATATGTGTGGCCACATGCAAATAAATAGAGATTTTTGTTCTCTTAGGAGACCCCCTTGGGACTGGCACTGCAATACATCTAAATGATTGTGGGTTTATTCTGTCCTCTCAGAAGGTAAAGCTTCCAGAAGCTGATCCATGAATTTGCACTCTAACCACGTGCATAAGTGCTTGGAATTTATCCTATTGTTCAACTCGGATGCAAGATGTGTATATCCCTCTGTCATCCCTTTGCTTAACAGTGTCCCACTCTACATGAGAAGGCTAAAAAAATAATTGTCAGAGGCAAATACTCAGCAGAAATTTTAGCACCTCGTTTTTGCATATTTTCCCTAGCAAAAATTCAGCCCAGTTTAGCTTTTCTCCCTTTTCTAAGAGTGTCTGGATACCATCAAATGCTTGCAGTGAGGCTAGTTCTGTTCTTGTGTGAGTGGATTCATTTTGACATCATGCTGGACTTGGCCTCGGGTTTGGGTACATACCAGTGCGGGCAGGTGGAATTTCAATAATAACTCTTGTCTCCTTGGCTGTGTTATAAAGCTAACCTGTGCAATCCGAGCAGACGAACCAAAGTGTGCTGAGGTAAATTGCATTTCATATTGTAAAATTGTATTTATTCTGAACTTTTTAATTATTGAGTACATTCCTTAAGTCCTACAGACAACACTAGTTTTACCACTTTTCATGATTAGATCACAAAATAGTGATCTGCTTTTATAACACTTATTTTCTTTGCCACCTTCTAAAATGATGTTGTGGAACTTCAGTCTGTTTGTGCCCCCGTGTGTCTGGGCACTGCGAGTTGATAACTGTAGCATGTTTGTACTACAAACCGTGCTCTGAACAAGGGCTTAAATCTGTTCAAGTTTCCTCATGTGAAAGGAATGTTGGCAGGGCTAGAGAGAAAAAAGAAACCCTTTGAAAACAAATGGTCCTGCACGAAGAAAGGAACTTTTTCTGTGCAGTAAATGCGATGTGAATAGAGGAGAAGGACTGATTGTTTTCCTCTTGTTCTGGCACATACAGTGCGAGTCAGGTGTGGTTGTGTTTAATCGTCATCTATTCAATTAGGTGGCTGCTGTTACTGTGCATTTCTCACCCCATTGCTGTTTGCTTGCAGTAAATTATCTCAACCCTCAGGCTCTCCTTTGTCCCTCCGACTGGAGGGAGCAGGGAGGAAGAGCAGGGGCTTATTTGGAGTTGAATTTCCAGCTGGTGTTAAACACCACAGTGCCCAAAGTGGCAGACATGACAACAATCTTTCACTGCAGGACACACTGCAAGGAGTTATCTTATTCCTTTGGTGGAAACAAGGAGTCACGGGCTTGAACTGGAAAAAAAAAGCTGTCTGGGATAGGCAATTTGAAAAGTCCTCTCTAATTTTAAGTGTAGATGTGTAATAAAGTGCCTAGAAAACTCTGGAGCCTGTGTCATGGATATCTTTAAGGACATGACAGTGGCTTTGGTCCTTCCTTGGCTGGGAAGGACGGACTGCCTAAATAATTTAGTTCATCTTCTTCCTTTACATGCACATTAACCATTTTAACAAATAAATTCTGGTTGCAAAGTGAGGCATTTAAAAGTTAAGGAATATATATATTTACTAACCTGAGCTCTTTATTAGTGTATTCCTTTTTTGGCCAGGAGAAAAGAGAGAAATCTCTGATTTGATTTGTATTTCATTATCAATACCTCTCCATTCCTCAAAGTCTTTTCAAGTTGGCTGCTGTTAATCAATAATTAAATATTTGAGGATGCTTGCCTCAGGTATGGGATATTGAGACAGAGCTGGAGAAGTGCTGAGTGATGAGCCATCTATCATTTTTTACTCTTAGTTAAATCATTAATGTTTATTACCTGCACTGCTGACATTTCAAAAAATATCACTCATATTCCAATGTCAGTGTGACACCAGAACCAATATTTGAAAAGAGAATTTTTAGATAAACTTCATGTTAGTGAAATTTCATGAGGCCAAAAGAGATAGGGAGAACAAAACCTATCAGTTCGTGTCATGGATTGGCCGAAACAATAAAGTTCTGTTATTTTCATATTTTCTTATTAAGTTCTTTCAATCTCCCTGAAAATCTTCCTTCTTCCTCCCCCATATTGCAAGATACTACATTTGCACTAAAACTAGAGTTTTGACTAACTTCTGAATTTCTCATTTTATCTCAGAAATATCCTCTTAGAACTAGAGAAAAGTCAAATTGTTCGAACTTTCATGTTATGAAAATGTAGCAGGGGAAACTATCTATAAAAAGTTCACTTTGTAAAGGCTTTACTGGATTTTTGGATGCAGCTCAAGTTGCATGCAAATAGTTCTGATGGAAGGATTACAAAGTTATATATAGTGTGGGAAGAAAGATGACTCTCCTTATTGTCGTTAAAAAATGCACAACAGTCCTTATAAAGTAACTGCATTTTGATGTTTCTATTCTCCTGGGCAAACCACTCCTTCACTTGCTCCAGCCAAATCTGCACAGAGTCAGAAATTGCTCTGGAAATAAAACATTTAGGAGGTGTTTTATTTCTGCTCCTCAGGTATTTTGCCTTTCAGACTGGCAGACGTGGGCATGCTGGGAGGACATTGTGATGAATTGTTTATGGGGGGAAATAAATTCCTGACATTTTCCACTGGTTATCTGCACAGTTGGTTAAAACACAGCACTTGCAAGGTTTTCATACAATTTCCCTCAGCCAGAAGGCTGCTGGGAGACAATGCAGAGCCTAGGCTGGTAAAGAACTGGGACAAGAAAATCACAAAAAATGGAAGAGAATGGATCTGCCAAGGCCTTTAAAGCCATTAATTTGCAAGGAAAAGTGTCTTTGCTTAAATTAATTCTACACACATTAACTGACTTGGCTAAAGTATTCTAGGATGTCTTCCTACTCAAACTCCTTGTTTGTTCATTTTCAGAAGGAAAAAGAAGTTTAGTTAGATCCAAATTTAACAGCAAGACCTCTGATGCAGTGAAATATTTATGTCTGATTTCAGCCATGGAGTTTGTGTCATTTCTTTCTTTTTTCCCAGAACTGCCACTTCAAACAACTGTAAAAAGGAGGATCATACCACTTATTTTTCTTCCTATTTGTTTCTGCATCTGGAGCTCTGATGAAATTCTTGGTGCTAGAAAAGGTAACTCTGGTTTGTACACCATCATCGGGTGAGTAAACATCACATCCTCAGCACAGAGAAGAAAAGAAGTCTTCAGGAATGAACACCAACATCAGCATTAACTAGAAACTTCTCATTTTCCAATTATAACTCTACATATGGCTTTTTGTAAGGTCTTAGGCCAACCCTGTGCCTCATCATCTCCCTCAGCAAGGGAGTTAATTATGTGACCCATGGGTAGTGAAAAAGGCTTGATGAGCCAAACCCTTCCCACTCATTTCATACCTTCATAAAAGCATTGTTCTGATTTGCACCATTTCCAGCAAAAGGAGGATGGATGGCACTTGGAAGAATTGCATCAAGGCAAAATATTGTATTTGGCATTTAAATTCAAAGTTGATAGCAGTTTCAGAAATGCCTGACCCTGACAGTCAATGCCAAGGGCTACATTTTTTGTATTCTGTAATTCTCTTCAATAATTGCTCCAAGACTCATACAGAGAGAACAGTGCACAGTGAAGCACTGTTTTGATCAAAATCAGATGATTTGCCTTTCTGATTTTTTTTTTTTTTAAGTTTCAAAGCTGGTCTTGCTTTGGTTTTTGCTGTGAGAGTTCTTGATGCAAAGCACAACTTACATGTTTGCCCCAGCTCCTGAGGCTTGTACATGTGTGAGCAATAACAATCAAGATGCAGTAAATTTCCTGAGGATTAATGCCTGGCTGGGAGGGGATGAAGGTCAGCAGCACAGCCAAGGATCATTAACCCAAACTGGTCATTAATCTCAAGAAATTACTTCACGCCAAGGTCAGTATTGTTATTTTAAGCTGGCAATGAAACAACCACGGCTGTACAAGTTTTTATTTGATGGGTTTCATGCAAATATCTAGCATATTTTAGAAAAAATTAATTTGACTTGGGAGAATTACATTAACTAATCAGACCACCAGCCCATCTCCCAGTGATTGATTATTTTTGCTTTTTTAAACATATGTACTGTCAGAAAGGATTTATAACATTTTTGTTCCATTGCTGTGAACCTATTAAAGGGTGACCTTATTTGTGTATCTACTTACAAGTGTCTATTCCTTTCCCAAATTTTAACTCCTAGAGCTTACTTACATCTTTCTCAAAATATTTGTTTGCCTGAACATCTGCTCAGGGTATTACATTTCAAAGTGATATTTCAAAAGGCTGATGTTTACAAAGTGAGGATATTACAGATAACTAAGGAGTGTTCATAATTTAGGGAGCATTTACTCCCTTTAGAAGCTGTACTCCACTTTAGTGCTCCATTTCCTGGAAAAAGTCTCAAAACACCGCCTAGATGCTGGCAGTCCTTGTGTTTAGGCACCAAAGGCGCCAAGGAGCCCAAATATCCCCCAAATCTCCTGGCATATTCCAAAGTACCACTGAGACAGGTGGCAGCTGATGAAAACCTTTACAGACTCAGCAAAAGGGGAAAAAATGCAATTCATCTTACACAATACAAGAAATGTTTAGGTCTTTCTAAAGCAAAGAGCATTTTTCTTGTTTTCTTTGTTTGCTCCGTGTGTTTCTTCTTGCTAAGAAATTTGTCCCTGTGAGTTGCTCCTCAGCTTCTCAGCCTCTGCAATTTAAATCCCTCCCTTAGGTATCTATAATGTCCTCACTTTGCAATCCTCCCAGGTGGGAATTGGCTGCTGAAAGGGACAAAATCTTTGAGTTCAGCCCTCCAAGTTTACATGCAGCAGATGCAGCTCTCCAGAGCTTTGTCTCCACTCACCACCATATCATAAAATATTTTCCAACATTTCTTGCAAGCCTGAGCCCCACACTAAGAGACCAAAGTGAGGGAGGAGGAGTGACAAGGATCCATCACAGCAATTCTCCTGGATCCAGCTGAGGTCAACCTGCAATGCTTTGGAGCATAGCTCACCAACCAGGCACCTTGAAGGTTTTAATTCTAAATCACCTCGTTCATTCTTCCTGCCACATGCTATGTCTCCACTTGTAACATATTTTTAGTATTTCCTTTAAAATATATTAACAGGTGTGAGTGTGAAAAACAGACAGCTTGAGGAGGTTGTTGTTGCTGGACAAAGACTCAGTTTGGGTGTAGTCCAATGAAAATGTTACAAGCCAAAAATGAAAAAGTTTCACAAATCTCACATTCTGATTGCAGCTAACTCAGCCAGGAATATCCGAATCTTCAGGTTCCTTCTCACAATTTATTCAGTTTCTTCTCTCAGGCATGCTTTTTCATGGCTTTTTCTTTTACTTTTCCTTTTAAAAAGCTAAGAAAATGATTTAAGCCTTGATAGAAAGTTATGGAAAGCCATAGAAACCACGGCCTCACATCCATAGTCCCTTGCACTCAGATTATGTTGGTGGCAGTTTGCTCCTGTCTTGTACTGCCATAAAATCCCTCATTATGGGCCTAATTTTGCTATTCTGTTTTTGACTGAACAACGCATGATTTCAGAATGTCATTATGAAAAACATTTTAAATGGTTGTTTTGAAGCGAAAACCCTTTTTAATATCTCTTTATTAGGTTTTCACACTAAAATACAGATAGGGAAATACAGACAGGGAAAACCTCTCTTGTCTCTAATTTTAGGGGTCCCCGAGAATTCACTCATAGTTTCAATTTCTTCCTTTCATATGATGTAGTTTTCAACATTCACTATCTTAAAAGCTTCAATCACATTTTATTCTTACTCTTCCTTTGTCTCCCATCCTAATCTATTCTCCAGAAAGTCAAGTGTCTTTTTCTGGCTTCAACAGCTTTCCATCATCCATTTATGAGCTTCTTTACAAAACCAGAACACAAAAAATATGATATAAAAAAAATTATATGCATCATCAGGTAATAGATATTACAAAAAATACCATTTTTATGTAATACCGTTATAAATATCGATGTTTATATACCTCAACATCAATATATATAATAGTATAATAATATTTCCAGTTGTGTTTCCTGCTAACCTAAGGTATGCCTATGGTATCTCAAACAGTTTTTCCCTGCTTTCCATGATGCTGATTTATTTTCTGATGGATGAGAACAAATTTATCCTGAAATGTATGAGGACAATTATAATTGTTCTTCCAAGTTTTCTGTTTATGAACACTAGAGTAGCTGCAACTCTGATGAAGTCAATAAAATTATAAATTAAAGTAGGGAAAAGACCTGGTGTGGTGCATTTATACCCACTCAGATGCCTATGAAAAGACAAAATTGTTGTTAATTATTATTTTCTCTAACACTGAGTAATTTAAATACGTGACTGTGGTGCTGCCGCTTCTCTGTACAGTCCTGGATAGAACTTAATTTCTTGTGAGTTCCTGAGGAAATCAGACATCATTCCTGCCCACTGAAGGAGGAAATGTTGGTAACCAGCTATAAAAGGAAGCTCCACTACGACTCTGCTGCTTCAGGTGCTGTGGTTTAACATGCAAATGTAAACTAAAGGACTTGGTCACTGGTGACCTAAAAACCCCGATTCCATTTTTTGCCATTAGCAGCAGGTTTTTCCCAGCTTTCTGGCCTACATCCAGGTAAAACAGCTGTATATGACTACTTACTAAACATTCCCTTTCTGCTCAGTTGATTATGGCATTATTCACTTTCTCTTCTGAAGTGCTGAAATACTTTTGTGCACTATTAAAAATTCCCTGCCTTTCCCCTGAGGCAGCTGCATTTCAACGTTGGAGTGATGTAATAATTCCTCCAAGAGCTGGCAATTGGTTTTTAAAGCTTAACATGCACCCTGGGATCTTTTCAGGAAGGGCTGTAAACAAGCATCCAGCATTCCTGCTCTCTAAAATGTCATCCCTGGACCATTCCTTTGCAGGTCTAACAATCCCACAGCCAGGCCATGACGTATTGCAGCAGTGATGTAAGGGCAAGGATTTTCATCAGGCAGGAGGGAAGCAAGAAAGTGAAAAAAAAATTGGAGTTATTCACCTCAGGAATACAAAAGAACTGAGTGCAAAACCCAGCATTGACTCATCTGACGGTATCTGTGGAGAATGGGGAGTTTTATTGGAATATAAACTCCAAGGTTAGGGAACTCAGGTGCATGACTAGAAAGGGTATTTGGGAAATGTGACACTTGGAACAAGAAGTTAATTATCCAAGGACTGGAAATTAGTAACATCCAAGTGGTTTTCACATCAACAGCAGCAAAAGTTCTTCACTTAATAGCCAGGAAAGCAGTAAAAAAAAGATACTATTTTGGCCTTAGTTTCATGGTGAGCCATTACTCACGGATGCCAAGGTCAGAAGGGAATGAAAATATTTGATTGTGGTTAAAGAGGGGAGCAAGGGAATGAATGAGAGCAGGAATAGGCTTCAAACCTAATTGGTTAAATAACCATCTCAAGCATGATATTGTGTCAAAAAGTAATAGGATAAAAGACTGATCAGTAAAAAAGCTGTGCCTTAGAAGCTAGAACAGATAATATGGAATAAGAATTATTAAAATTTGAAGTGTTCAAGGCCAGGTTGGACAGGGTTTGGAGTAAGCTGGGTTAGTGGAAGGCGACCCTGCCTGTGGCAGGGAGTTGGACTGAGATGCTCTTTAAACTCCCTTCTAACCCAGTCCATTTTATGATTCTGTATTTCTATTGAAGATATTAAATATTAGATCAAAAAGGTTGGGACGTGTTCAAGAGCTTGACAAGAAGGAAAGCAGCAGGAACTCCGTATCACTGACCTGGGATAACAATTAAAAATAACAGCTGAGTGATGGCTTTGGCCATGTGGCAGAGGCAGGACATCCTCCTAAATTACTGCAGTGTCTGTCTCCATTTATAAACACCAAAAATTAACCTGCTTAGGCTGCTATCCAGCTTGAGATGTGATGTTATGCGGAAAAGTATGAACTAAGCTGGAATTGGCAGCAGGAGCATGAGGTGAACAAGAAACTGAATATGAGTTATTGATGTACCATATTGAAAAGGAATAGTGACAGGTTCAAAGTTACTGCTGGTGATTCCCTGAAATATCAGTCCTGGGGCTGATTTTGCTTAATGTTTTATCAGGATCCTTGGCATCACTGCAATGACAACATGAAATCAGGAGACATCAACAGAAAACAAAATGACCAGAATGTCAGCAATAGGCATGCAAAAAGGGACCTCTTAAAACAAATAAAATGGTACAGAATTCTCACTTTATGGTCAATTATTTGGAAATTATTGAGGAAAACCTAGGAAAACTAGCTGATTGATCACAAGTGCAACCATGATCCTGGGATGTACCAAGAAAGTTGCAGGGGAGATAATGAAGCTTGTAAATTGTTCAAAGCTTCAGTAAGGCATTGCCTGTAATATTTTGTACCAGTCACACTCAGGGTGAAGTCAGACTTGAATCCATATGCAGAAAGTCTAGAAGTGTGGTAAGAGAAATGAAAATAATCTCTTGTGACACAAAAATTTTAAGAGCATGTTTTATTTAGTTAAGCAGGACAAGGGCTGATGACAACTTTGCCTACAAATCCACCAAGAAAAACTATGAAAGAAATCACTTAGTTTACATACTTTCCAGAAGAGTGAGTGAGTATAAAACCTACCACCCTTGCATTTAGGCCAGGAATTACAAGGTTTCTAATGATTAGAGCACTGAAGACTTATATTATCTTTTAATTAGAAATACTGATGGCAAGAAAATGATCTACTTTTAGGAAGATACTTGCTCAGATGAAGAAAGAAATTATAAGATAAGGTTTCTTCTAGCCCTCTCTTAGCAGGTCTGCCTTGGCAGTTATCCTGGTGGCTCCACTTCCTCAAATGCAGCAAAACAGGAGAATTCACAGGTTCAGCACAGGCCCAGATCTCTTCCAGGAGATGCGTGTGTGAAATGTTGGAGAATTTTACAGCAGAAGCCACTGAGGGCTGACAGGAAACCATGGGTTAAGGATTCTCTATGAGAGATATGGCACTGAATTCCAAGTGGGATGAAGCCATACAGCTTAGTGTAAACAAATGGTTATGATTCCTGTCAAGATCAACTCTTCATCTCCATAAAGCCCAGTTTAATAACATGGCACAGGCACCGCTGAAAAAAAAGGGAATATCAGCTTTCCAACAATTTCCCAAAATTGAAATAGAATCTGTTTTGGCAAAAACAGTACAGTTGTCTACCAAGAAAAACATTTTAGGTAGGTAGTTATATAAGCAGTAAAAATAAATGTTTTATAAAATTCACCCACAAGGACTTAGAAGTATTAAAAGAAACCCCCAATAATAATTAACCAGATTTCATGAAGTATGAAACAGCCAAAAATAATAACCAGTACCGCTGAAGGAGGTGAAGTAATTTCTCCTATTGCCCTCCAAAGCTTGACCACCTGGAGAGATTAAAAAAATATATCCGAAGAATTAATTTTCCTAATACAGGCACAGTGCAAAATTCTGTCTCTTAGCATGACTTCATTTGGCCAAAGGAATGGAATTTTATGCAAGCTTAATATGTTTTACAAGTCCTTGCTTCTCTGGCACAGCAGCAAATCTTTGGGAAGGCAGATGAAATGAAGGAGCATCTACTATGTTTCCTTTGGAGCTAAAAAAACCTGGTATTGTCTCCTGAAGAGAAAGTAATGTTTTAAATTAAAGGGTAATATTAGCACATGGTCAGGTTCATGAATAGATTTACTATGGAAAGTGAAGTTTTCTGAATTGAGTTTCTAGAATGGCTTTTTTTAGATAGAGGAGCAAGAAGCCTATTTTAAGGATAAAGCTTGGTGATTTCATTTTCATGTCAGGACAAAAACAATCCACGAGTTCAAGCCTCATCTTTGGAACACTGAATATTAATCTCTGGATATCTGATTGCATTGACTTTGTTAATATTACCTTTTCCCTTCATTGACCTAGACACTCATCTCACTCAGAATCTGAGTGTTCAGTGCATTAATAATCCAACACAGACATTTAATGGGAATTAGAATCTATTCAGCTCCTTCTTCTGCTTTTGATCAGAATTTCTTTGGGTTTTGTTGTGTAGAGAAAATTACTAATCCCATCTGTGCCCTGTAATTTTTCCTCAATTGTTAATTTTGCAGAGCCTCATTTTTGTTCCAGCACTGCCTCCACCTCTGGGGTGCCAGCACAGGATGGACACGGAGCTGTTGGAGAGACAACAGAAGAGACACCAGGATGATCAGAGGGATGGAGCAGCTCTGCTGGGAGGAAAGGCTGGGAGAATCGGGATTGTTCAACCTGGAAAAGTGAAACTTTGGGATGATCTAATTGCAGCCTTCCAGAACCAGAAGGGAGCCTGCAAGGAAGATGGAGAGAGACAATTTACAAGGGCCTGGAGTGACAGGACAAGGGGGAATGGCTTCCAAATGAAAGAGCGTGGGTTTAGATGTTAGGAAGAAATTCTTTTACTGAGTGAGGGCGGGGAGGCCCTGGCACAGGGTGCCCAGAGAAGCTGTGGCTGCCCCTGGATCCCTGGCAGTGTCCAAGGCCAGGCTGGGCATTGGGGCTTGGAGCAGCCTGGGACAGCGGAAGGTGTCCCTGCCATGGCAGGGGCGGAACGAGATGAGCTTTAAGGTCCCTTCCAACCCAAACCAATCTGTGATTCTGTGACTCTGAAGTTCACATGCTTGGTACACAAGGATGCTGTCGAGTGTTGCTAAGAACCACAGAAATACAGCCTTTTTATGACTAGAAAACAGAGCTTTATTGGTTGTCAGTACAAGGGTTTCCCCCGTGCCTTTCAGAAACTTCCTCAGCACCTCTTTTCTTTGGGTTTGTGCTGACTCCCTGTGGTCGTTCTGGCGACGGAAGCACGATTTGTGAAGCCGACACCGCAATTACGAGCAGCAGCAGCAGCGCCCTCCCTCAGCGCCCTCCCGGGCCCCGCGGCGGGGCTGGCTGTGCACGCTGCGGGTGTTTAATACCGGACCTCTGCCGTCAGACAGCACCGCACCCGCTGCGATTGCGGGGCGAGCACTCCTGAGCGTCCCTGAGCGACGCTGAGGGGCTGTGGGCGCGTCCCTGCCCTGGTCCCTCCCCTTCCCCCGGATGCGGCGCGGGCGGGCCGGGATGGCGCTGCCCACCCCGCGCTACGGGCACCTGGGCCCGCGGGGGCCCTTTCGGGACGTGTACGAGCCGGCCGAGGACACCTTCCTGCTGCTCGATGCGCTGGAGCGGGACGCGGGCAGCCTGCGGGAGGCTCGGTACGGGCAGGGGAGCCGAGGGGGGATTGCTGCCACAGCGGTGTTAAAGCCATCACGGAGCGTCCCGAGGGGCTGCGGAGATGGGGAAAGGCCTGCAGGGGAAGCCGTGAGGAGGGGCTGAGGGCGCTTGGCTGCTTCAGCCTGGAGAAGAGAAAACCTCATCGCTGTCTGAAGCTTTCTAATGAGAGGCAGCGGAGGGGCAGGCACTGAGCCCGCTGTCTGTGACAGTGACCAGAGGGAATGGCCTGAATTGTGCCAGGAAGGGTTAGGGTGGATGTCAGAGAAAGGTTCTTCCCCCAGAGGCTGGTGGGGCACTGGAAAAGGCTCCCCAGAAAAATGGTCACAGCATCAGCCTGACAGAGCTCAAGAAGTCTTTGGGCAATGCTCTCAGGGATGCACAGGGTGGGATTGTTGGGGTGTGTGTGCAGGACCAGTGGTTGAACTTTGATAATCCTTGAGTCCCTTCCAGTTCAGGATGTTTTATGGTTCTATATTTTAGCTTGTTTGGGAGGACAGCATGTTCTGTGACGCTGTCTTGTCTATATCGGTGTCTGTTGCGGTGCTCTGTTACGTTACAAATAAAAGTCATCCAGAGGGTTCTCTTTTTAGAGTCGAGATCTGCCTTGAAATAGGGTCTGGATCTGGTGTGGTTTCAGCATTTCTGGCTTCTTCCATCCTTGGACCCAGTGCACTGTACATGTAAGTATAGCAGCACCCAAACCAGGGCATGCAATAATAAAGGATGCTTAGCCCTCTCATACATATTTCTCATTTTCACATTTTAAAAACTATTCTTTTCTCAATTCAATTTAGATACATAAATTAAAGCAAAGACAGCCTGTTGACCATTTCTGAGATTATGATGCAGCCTGAATTATTTACTTGAGGTTCTCTAACAAATAAGTAGTGCTGTGATTAGAAATCCATTTTCCCATTTCTCAGACAAACTGTATTTTCTGGGTTGAATCCTTGAGGGTCCCTTTTAACTCAGACTATTCTGTGATTCTATAAATTAGCTTGTGGTTCATAGGGTTAAACTTCCAAGTACAGGAGCCTATAACTTTGTAATATTTCCCTTTTAGATGCACAGATATCAACCCCACAGCAGCTTACTGTACCCAGGAGACAGCTCTGCTTAACAATGTTCACCTGCAGCCTGTCATTACTGACTTGGTAAGAGAGACATTGCAATAGTATCTCCTTCATAGTTTGTGTAATTTTTTAATACTTGCTGGAGATCATGGAGTCACACAATAGTTAGGGATGGAAGGGACCTCTGGACATCACCCCAAAAAACCCCCAACAAACTACTCAAGTTCTAAAATTCAAAATTAAGCTCTAAAAAGTCATTGAGTTAATTGAAATTTAAAAAAATCTGTACATACAGTTTGGAAAATCCTGGACGAGGAATTCTGTAGTGGCCTGACATTATCATAGTCCTTTGTCTAAAGTTATGCAGTTCTTGGTTCTCAGCCTTTTCTGATTTAATGAGAACTTATGCATATTGTTTTGATTTATCACAACATTTGGTATGGAGAACAGCTAATTTTCTCACCTCTTTAACCCTGAACATATATGTTTATAAAAGATGATGTAGATAGGCCACAATAAATGGGATTTAAAATGGCTGAACAACTGCACTATGTAACTGTAGTTTTACAAAATATTTGCATTCTTCATGTTTCCAAAAAGAAACTCCACACAAAAGAATCATCAACTTCACCTACAGGTCAAAGGATTGTCTCCAAGGTTAAATGGGAAGGTTGATCTACTGCTGTTTAACCCACCGTATGTGGTAACACCTTCTGAAGAGGTAGGAAAAATTTGAAACACACAGTAAAAATGGTATTGCTTCTGTCAATTGTTGTGACAGTTCTCTCACTCTGTATTATGACAATCTTTGCTTTCCTTCTTTGTAGGTGAAAAGCCATGGAATTGAGGCATCCTGGGCTGGTGGCAGACAGGGCAGAGAAGTAATGGATAGAGTTTTCCCATTAGTACCAGACCTGCTTTCACCAGGAGGATTATTCTACTTGGTCACAATTAAAGAAAATAATCCAGGTGATCACTGTCCTTGGACATTGAAATGTACCAAACCAGGTTTAACATTGTATAAATCGAAATGTTGATCACAAGTACAGACCAAAAGGCACAAAGCAAAGTTATCCAAACTAAGAACTCCCCGAGCTAGTTTGGAAAACGAAAGTATGTAGGACCTCAGCAGCTTGGCAGGAGCTCATTTTCAAGTCTGAAAGGTGAATTAATTAAATCTGAACTAATTAATGAAGCCAGGCGAATTCTTTCATATGGAAGAGAATGGTGATGTTAACCTAAAAGGCTGAATTGGAAATGTGATGTCTTTCATTTTACAGGTGTAGAGAAAAGATTTGGACTTGTTCCTTCTGATCTAATGTTTAATGGCCACAAGTGATCATGTAATGTCACAATTTATTCTTCACACCTGATGTATTAGGCAGCTTTTTGAGAAGGTGCTACAAATTTCACTTTCTCCTACAGTTTAGCTTCATACAGAATTCTAGCAAAATACTGAACTTCAGTTTGTCGATTGTCGGCGTCATTTGTTTGTGATGGGAACACATGATTTTTTGCATAAAAATTCCTGTTTGAAAGAGTAAAAGGACAAAGTTTCTAATCTTTGCTGTACATCTTGACAGATACCTTAGAATTGTCTTTTATAACCAATTTCTAACTCATTTGTAAACACTGCACTTTCCATTACAGATGAAATCCTGGCAAAAATGAAGAAAAGTGGCTTAAAAGGCACACGAGTACTTTCCAGGCAAGCAGGACAAGAGATGCTGACTATCCTCAGATTTAGGAAGTCTTGATAACTTCTCTTCACCTGCCAGGTAGAAGGCATGAAGAAAATGGAACACAGAGTTGTCAGGTGATAAACACTGAAGTGTGTGCAGCCTGCCCTCTGTTAATGGCAGGAACTTACTCATGCAAGCAAAACGTCAAGAAAGAAATGAACCCAAAAACTGAACTAGGAAACAAAATATCAATGGGTTCATAATGCTCTAACATCCTGTGACATAACCAACCCCACACACCAGAATCTCACTTTTACAAGCCATGCACATGTATCACTTTTAATTTGTAGTTTTCAATTGTCATTGGTCAGAATCAGGGTCATTTTACACCATCAACATTCACAGCAAACTGCAGGGTTATAGGCAGCACTATGAAGATATTATTTTATTGGCTTAAAAAGTTCTTTCCTCTCCCAGGATCAGCGTTCTCAGCACGGATCACTTTGGCCATGGTTAAGGACCAGTGTCTTCCACATCCCTCTGACCTTCAAAGAAGGAGAAAGAGCCTGGTTAAAATACACAGATGCTCAGTTCACCACAAAAGCATTTGAAGGAAGTTGGGATCAATGCACAGATGGAAATACAGTGGCAGTGGCAATTATACAATGCAAAATGTGGAGACAGAGTGAGGAGTTGTTTCACTTGTTCTCACATACCTGTCAAATATTTTGCTGCTGTACTACTCATGGTACTGGACTTCGCATCCAACATCTGAAGATGTTCTAGAAGCAGATGAATAAGGAGGATTCTCCAATTCTTCAATCCCTTGTAATGAGCACAACAATCCTGCAGCTCATTAAACACCTTCCTGAGCTTCAGAGAAGGCTTCTCAAGGAATGATGGAAAATTTTATTTTAGTAATTGTACGTGTTTATATCACCATTGGGATTTTTCTGGGGAATGGGATTTTGCAAATAGAAATTGAATTTTAAGTCCTTTTCACTTTTTTTCCCCCCCATTTTAAAGAAACAATTTGTGTCATTTTAGCAGTGCTTTATCAATGTTATCTTGACCAGTTTATCAGTGACATATCTGAGATGTCTGAACAGCAGTTGAGTGCACCCATTGCAGCAGCTCTAAGCCTTTGTGTAGAATTTGCTTCCTTTCCATGGTAACACTTATGTCTCCTGTAGGTTACCAGCCAGGAAGAACTTGAAACAAAATAATCTCATTAAGCAAATGAAAATAAAAATAATATTAGGAGTATACTGGGCAAAGTGTAGTCCTCACATCAGTCCAAATTAGCAGATCCTCTTATTCAAAAACTGCTGCCAGACCCTTTGAAGGAAGAGCCTTTGGCCATGATTCAAAATGTATTTGGTCCTCAAGTGCTGGAGTTCTTGTCTAGCCAGTTACTGAATATTTCTCAGTTATTATCATTATCATCCTTTTCAATTAAATTAGGAGGCCCTGCTGTGATGATAAAATAAGACACATTATCTCCAGGGTGCACTGAGCACTGCTTTGGTTTCTGTTCTCCACCTGTATCGTTTAATAGCTACAGACAGGTTTAATTATGAGGCCATGTCTTACTGTAAACTTGGTAATTGCTCTGAGCCAGCATTGCCAGAAGAATGTACAGGAATCCTTTTTATCAACATGCCTGGAGAAACCTTCATTGTCTGGGCATTGGAAAGAGAAGATGGTCCTGAAGGTTTTAAAAACATCTTTTCCCCTTCTCTGGCTCCTGGCTCCCCTCACACTGCAATGAACAAAGCTGCAGATTGTTTTTTGTTTTTTGAAAGATGGTCTAGAAAGCGAGGTTTTTATTTTACAAGAGCAAGATAGCAGAGAGGAAGGATGCACAGCAGCATTTTAAACTTGTTCAGTGCTTCTGCATGACTAATTCAACATCAATCAATTAAGAAGCTGAAAAAATTCACTATTCACACAACAATCTGCTCTATAAGGGAGGGTTGTTTCTGCTGCTTGTTCTCAGCATCTTCATAACATAAGGACAAGTAATTTGGATTTGGATTTTGTGGGTTCCTTTCTCAGCATGTCCTTAAGATTTTTTTTCCCCCTAAATATTTTTAAAATATTGAAGCACTTAGTGGAACCTTCCCAAAAACTTCTGCCAGTGCAAAGTTTCTTCATAAAGTTAGAACCAAACTGAAGTCAAACAGGAATTTTGTATATAGCCATTATCACCTCTGCTTATGATGCAAATGCTTACTAAGGTCTAAATTATCAGGATATTTTTTCCCCAGGGTAATATTGTGGAGAAAATAATGGAACAACTTTCTGAAATGTTGTGTTTGGATTTCTGTTTTCAATCAAAAATTTTGTGTTTGGATCGAGTGCGTGATGATCAGGAGAATCCTATTGATGTTTGTGAGGAACTGAAAAAGCCTGACAAAAATTCCAATCCAACCTAAATGGAAAATATTTATGGAAGAAAACTCCTTGAGTGTAATTGCACACACAGCAGGGCTCCACTTGAGCCGAAACACTCCTACCACAAATTGCATTTTTGTGCAGTGAAGACACCTGGTGGCTGCATCCACATCCAGCTCAGAGAGAAACATTGGTTATTCAGGGAAGTTATTCTCTTGTTGAGACTTTATTACCACCTTGAGCCATTCTTTTTTTAGGACATCATTAAGATACAAATGAGATCTTTTCCATCTCCAAAGGGTAATTTAGATTTTTTAATTTTGTTTTTTTAACTCAGTCCATGGACTTGAGACACTGCAGGATTCTAGTTTTGCTTTAAAAGCGTGTTTCAAAGGATAGTAAATGCTAAATAAATAGAAAATAAGTATTTGTCAAAGGAAGGAATGAGAATCCTAATCCTAAACTAGGAAAGGGAGAGGGCAGAAAAAGATGTCACCAGATGGGCACTGATTTCCACTGTCTGTAGGAACTCAGTAACTTCTTTGCTGAACCCTAAGAGCCACCAGGTATTGGAAAAACCTCCTTCAGTGCAATTGAATTTAAAGAACTAATTCAATTTAAACACAACAACTAGCACAGTTCTCTGTGTTGGATACTATTATTTTGGAGAAAGAGGCTTCAAAAATATGGAGTGAAATTTAGATCAGAGGATTGCTATAAATACAAACTTTCTTCGCCTGCTTCAGTCCCCTTTGTCCTGGCTGTTGCCACTTTACTGAATGCAAGTGAAAAGGAAAAAAACCAACCATAATCTATGCAATGTTCTTTCTGTTCTACCTCAGTTTTACTTTGACAAGACCAAAGTTCTATTTTGGGGCTGCATTTTTCCTGTTTGCAGGAAACCACAGAGTGAGAGACAGCGCTCTGAGAGTGGGCTCCAGGAAGTCTGCTGAAAATTACCTTTTCACACTGCAGGAAGGAGGTTTTAGTGCCTTAAAGGAGCAGCAATGTGTCCCATCAGCTCCTTGCCTATCACTGGTGATCACAGAGCTCCCAGGATTTGCTGCTGCAGCAGCCAAGGGTGGCCCCTGCTCATTGCTGCAATTCCCTGGTAAAAGATGGATCAGCTCCTTCATTTCAATGTAATTCCTTTCCTTCTTCACAACATGAGATTTTCTGCATCTCCCCGCTTTTCCCTCAGCAATTTCAGTTTCAGCAGATGAGCTGAGCCTTGTTAAACCAAAGCACATGTCTGGAGCCAGGTTCTGAATTGTAGGCTGAGCTTGGCTGCTCTCTCAAGGGAGGTCAGCTCATTCAGTCCAGGGCTGGTGAAGGCTCCACTCAGGAGGTTGCTGTCTGTAAAACACTTCCCTAAGTGCAACCATGGGTGTTGTAGCTGTTGGATTTGTCTTGAGGTAATGACAGGCTTCAGAAATAAGGGGAGGGAGGAAGCAATTTCTAGCTAATTATAGAAAAATTAAGGTGAGGAGGTGTCAATTATAGCAGTGACATGCAATGCTGAATTTGAGAGCTATTTTGTACACTGGAGGACAGATTAAAAACACTTGAGGCAAACCAATATAAAACCCCCCCAAGAACCTCTAAACCTCCTAATTACTTTTCTTCCAGCTCTGAACAGAACTGCTGAACAATATCCTCAACTGAGCTGCAGTAGCTCCTGTATCCCATTTCACAGCCTGCACTTTCTGCTTCTCCCTGAGATGTGCTTCTGGGTATGAAAGAGGAAGCCTCTGCCACTACATGAGCCACAAATTCCAAACCCCTTGTAAAAAAAGTGGTGGGATGAGGAAAAACAATGCAGAACTGTCGAAGATTGTCTCTCCTCCAGCCTATGTAAACAACAAATGTCAAACCAAATTATCAATATCACTGTGGCCTGAAAGTTATGTGTACTTGATCCTCCTGCATCCTGGATATGGGTTGAACTGCTTTGATTCAGTTAAAAAATTAAAATGTCACCATAAGAATTTAGCATGGCCTAATTACTAAACTTTAAATATTTGCTTTACCTGGTTCTGCATCAGCTTCCACACAAGTCCTTACTGGTACATTGATTTTCCACGTGTGCACAGCTGTTTCATACAGGAATTGTCCACACCAGAAAACTTTACAAAGGGTATGTTTATTTCTATTCTGCTTTTCCGTTTCACAACAAAAACCATTTCATTTTAATGTGCTGTGACCTGGAAATGACTGAAAATGAAAAAGTAATGATTCATTAATTCATCAGTCAAAAGGTTGCCTGAATTTATCATTGATCTATCATGAGGTATCAAGACAGAATTCAGGAAAAAAAAAAAAGTGTAAACAATCAAACCCACACTTGATGATAATTTTTGATGGGTTGATGTGATTTGCTCAATTTTCATGAAGTCCCCAAGGGAGAGGGATCAAACTGTGACCTTTTTGGATTCTTCCACATTGCAGAAGCCCTTCCTGAAAAGATCTGAGGCCTTGGACAGCTGCAAGATCCTGTACCTACAAATCATTTACTGCAGTGTCAAAATGCTCAACAGTCATTTCACCTGGTGTTCACTTGTAGCAGAAGGCATCATTAGGGAATTCTGTCACCATGAAGGAAATCAGGAAGTGACAGGAAACAGAGGTTTTGTATAACTAGTCCTGAAACAGACTTCAGTGTCATTGCACAGATAAATCCACCAACTGCATCAATATTTGATGTGACCTTAACCTACAACAGCTGCTCCCTCATTTTTCCTGTCTCCATCCATTTCGTCTGTCTTAGATTACACCAGTCTATGTGAACTACCACATGGTCTTGATCCACTTGATTGGTAAAATAAGAGATCATGCATAAATTCTATAAAAAAGGAATACCTTTATTTTTTTAAAGAGACCGTTTTTTTTCATTACCAAGTGAAAACTTTACAATGTAAAGTATTTCTCTTCAGTATTGTTTTAATATAAAAACTTAAATCACTTACTCTGGTCTTACTGTTCCTACAGGAAGTCTTGTGGCACTGCAGGACCCAGGTATCTTCAGCCTCACTCTAGTATCTAATCATAAGTTCATGACTTTTTTTTTAAATAAAACCGTTCCTGTGGCCACTCACCATCAACAAAACATCCCTACCACCAAAACAAAAATAAAGCATCTTCATTAGACCAAAAGAGACTAAACTCTAATAGCACTATTACAGTGAGAAGCTTTGTTAAAATAAAAATATTTCGAAAGTTAGACACGACTTGAAAATTGTACAAAGACAACAAGCACTCAAATTACACAGAGTAAGTAGCAGTGAGTACAATGTGAATGCAACAACAGTGAGCCTTGCCTCTATATGTAAATAGAAATAGAGATTATCCTTGCCAAACTTCCAGCTTTTTTTTCCTTTTTCCTCATTATGCTGCAAAACCTTACAGGGAGCATCTCACTCTTCAGTTCAACGGAATTGCTAAAAGAGGCTCTGGCTAAAACCAGCCCTTCCATCATGAGAATATCCCGTACTTTGCAGAACAAGTTTCTCGCTCCATCGAAAAACAGATTTCCCTTTCATTATGCTGACTGCTCCACCTTCCCATGGGACCTGCCAAATTACAGGCTTCAGAATGATTAACAATTTTGAAGCTTGCTCATGTATTTCCAAGAACATGCAAGCTTGTTGGATGGTGTGTCCATGTAAGGAGTCACACAACAGAGAATGCTCCTGTTTGCATTTTACTCTTTGCAACCGTTGTTTCAAGAAAAACACCACCCGTAAAATGCATCCCTTAGAGCTTGTCCCCTACATGTGGATGTAAAGTGAAAAGCTGACATTGTCACCATCCTCCCTTTACTTCTGCACAAATAAATACATTCTTGCACAAGAAATTAAACCCCCATGGTGACTGCTCAAACAACTCCATCACAGCCTCTAAGCTAGGATTTCGTTATTACTTAGGTTTAGATAGATGAGAAAACTTCTGCTGTAAATCTTCCCTGAGATCAACAGCAGTTAAAAGAAAGTCATGTTTTATCCAACTACAGCCATACTGGCAAAATGATGCTCTGAATTTGAGTGTTTGCAGGACTCTGTTTCATGACAGAATGCAACCACGTCCACTTATTTTCTCTAAAAAAGTCTTGATTATTTGGGTTATGTTCCTGATTCTAAACTTATTTACTCATTATTCTTTCTAAATGACCTAGAAGTGCTTTATTTTTCATAGTTTTACTCCATTATTAATGTTTGTTGCAATAGACCAATGTTTTGATTTTCAAAAAGCTTGAAAAGCGTGGCTTTATTTTTAAATGAAAATATCCTATTATTTTCATAATTATTTCGTAGCAGTGTTCTGCAAATTGAGTTCATTACACAACTTTTTAATTTTTATATAAAACTGTAAATGTGAAAGTAACTTGATTTTGGTTTTTTTTTGTTATGCAAGAGCCTATTTAATGTTCCCATGAAGCATTTCAAAATGTCTGTCAGTCTGTCAGTCAAGGGAAGAACATACAGCATCAGATCCTATATAAAGTTGTTATGGGGTGCAGCCTGGAAAATCCCATGTTAGCAAAAACTGAGTGAACTAGCCCAAATTCCTACCTTTTAATCATTCCATTTCTCTAGCTGCTTTTGTTTTCTCAATATCCCATTATTTCCCATTTGCTTCAATTCTAAGAGAGCATTGCTGAGGTTTCAAAAAAGGTTAAAAATTAAAGCAAGGACGTTGTTTCACTGTAAGGAAACAGCAGCTGTGAGAAAATACTTTCAATTCTTGTCAGGACAGAAAAGGCTATTTGCAGTTTACCTTTCACTTGGCTTCAGATTTATTAAACAGTTCTAGCCCAAGGCAGTTAAGGATTTTAAGCTAAACCCAAGCTTGTGCAATAAAAAGTGATATTTAGGAAGGCATATCTTGATCTCTAGGATTAGATTAAACAGTTGCTACTGTTATTTCTGCCTGAAGTCCTAGAACAGCAGTGGGCTGAGCACCCCTGGACTGGTGCACATGGATAAGAAACCTTCTGCTTTTTAACTTTGTCCATTTCTTCCAGCAGTTTTCATAGCAGGACATGGAACACAAGTGTGTTTCTGCAGAACTAATTGCACAAAAAACCAGTTGTTACTACGTATGCAAGTCTCTCTCAGCCCAGCAAAGGAGACTGCTCCAGATATAGCTGGAGACATAGCTCCAAACCCAAAATAATCTGGTTATTTTGACTCTTTTTAGCAATTCCTTTGTATTGCTGTAAATAGTCTGCTGTGAAACTCTGCTGGGGAAAGGAAGCTGGACAACTGGCTCCACCCTTGGGAGTTAAAGCATCCTTATGCCATTGTACCCGCTGAGAGAGAGGGTTCCTGTGCTCCCAGGAGGTGCTTGGCACCTCTTTGAACCCAGAACATCTCCAGAAGAGCTGGAGCAGGCAGAGGTCAGTTGTATTCCAGCACTTTGCACAATACTCCCTCATTTCTTTCAAAACCTTTATGGAACACCTGCATCAGGTGAACTATTTGGCTTCATGATTTGGAATAGCTCAGTAAGAGTTTGCTAGATTTTTGGAAAGAGTAACATTATTGAAATTCTTCAATTCCCCATTTTGCTTTTTGCCAGTCCAATAGATGTGGCCATGGCACAGAGTAAGAAATACAGCTCAGGTCTGTAATTCCAGTATAACTGCAAAGTATACACATCTTCCTACTTGTGCTTACAAGTACTGAAGAGCAGTAACTGCTTTAAAAACTACTTCAATCACTTCACCTCCCTTGAGTGAAAGGCTGATGACAAGGCCAGAAGTGTAAAGGACCTTCAGGGAAAGATGGAGCAGCCTCTTCTCCTGTGCACAATGAAAGAACCTTCCCAACTTCTCAATTTAGTGCTTCTGCCATCCCCAATTTAGATTTAGCTTAGTCCTGCTAGTAGGAAAAAGGCATTAATCCTCTGTGCTAAGAACTTGGTCCAGCATAAGTTTCACTTGAGAGCAACTGCACTGCAAACCACACTCAGCTACTGGTTTGTCTGCTCAGCTTTCAAATATTGGCACTGAAATGGAAGGCGGCATGTGAAACCGAGACAAGGGAACAGTGATTTTAGAAAAGCAGACAGGGCAAACCTGCAGAACTCCCAGCCTTGTGAGAGTAGTGGAGTTCAGAGGTCAGTACAAGAGCTGGATAATGAATACATCCACAGTTGCACCAAACAGCATAAGAGAGTGTTCTAGAAGAAAAATGTTTCCTGTTTCAAAAGGTAAACCAAGCTTGAATAGAAAGTTGCAACAGTCCTCCCCCAACAGAGCAGTGATACTTTAACTAATCATCCTAGAGCTTCTTGCATTCCAAAGGTGCAGCACCTCTTCTTGGTCACTCAGGGACAGGATACTGGACAAAGCAATCCACTGCCATGATTAGCAATCCCTACCACACCATCTCGGATGCACTGTGAAGTGGGGTCCTCCATTCAAGTGCCTTTTTCTCAGCCTCAGTTACAGCTGGACTGAACAGAGATCAGGTGTTTGCCAGGGATGCTCCCTACATTCCTCATGAGCTCTGCATCAGTGTAGCTCTGAAGTCCACGGCAGGGCTAGCAACAATCTGTGGCACACCACTAAGTTCAGGAGTAGATTGTCATTTCTACAAGAATACAAAATAGCTTGTAAAATCAATATGTAACACTGTATATATGCATGAATATAAAAATAAACCACACCATCAATATGTAAAACTTCACAACAAGGATGAAAACAGTTCTCTTCTCAACGATCTTCGGTGTTGATGAGCTGGTTCTCATTGTCATGGCCATCGGGCAGATATGCTTTCCTCAGCTGCTCCGACTTGGGTATGGAGCTGCCATTCTTGACGTAGCGGGACAGGAAGGCTCGCACAGAGGGGTGGTCAGCCTTCTCCAGGGGGATATTGGCTTCCAGGCACATTTTCACAAAGTCCTGGATCACGCTGCTTTTCTCTGTCTGGGCAGTGCTGTTGCACTGCAGGGAGGCAGTCAGAGTCCTTTGCTTCTTCCTGATGTTCTGCTCCTCGAACTCCGCCTTCCTCTTGGTGTGCGTTTTGGACTTGAGGTGGTCGTTGATGGCGGACTTGCGGACGTGGTTGAGCACCACGTTGCAGGAGGTGCAGAAGAGCTTGCCCCCGTCCTCGTGCAGCTCGCTGCCGAACTCGCTCACGCGGTCCTGGGGCGTCACGTACAGCGCCGTCTTGGAGCGGTTCCGCGACGGCGCCGACTTCACCCCAAAGCGCTCCATGGCTGCCCCCCGCCAGGCAAAGCTGGGAAACAAAACAAGCGTTACGTTCCACACGCAGCCCAGCACCCAGGGACACCTAAAATGTAATTAGTTACACGTAAGACACGCTTGTGAAACTCTTATTGAAAAGCTCTCCGTTTGGAAGCGCAAAGAAATTGGGAGAATGAAGCTCCTTGTGGGTCAGAGTAAAACACTTTTTAGTTTCTCAACAAAACCCTTGAAATTCAATCTGCTCACCACTCAAACAAAAAGGCTTTTTGATTTTCTTGAAGGCTTCTATGTTATGTTGAGTCAGGATTTTTCTGTTTACATCTGGAAAATGTGTATTTATCCCATCAGAAGGTTGTCCATAGCAAGCAAAAAACCCCATTACTGTCACTTATAAAACCCCCAACAACAAAAAAAAACCAAACCAAAACCAAACACAAGCTTTGCCAACACTTGTTTGGAAGCAGCCCTGGTTTTTAAACCACAACTATTAGATTGAACCTCAACTTGGAGCCTAGAGCAAATAATTTTGTCACTGCAATTACTGCTGGAACAGCCTAATGTGAACATAAAATTGCATGTATTGCAATATAAGATAAAAAGCTGTATTTTCAAAGAGGACAACTTTTATTGTTGAGGTATGGGGTAGCTACTGTATATCTCAGCTAAAGACAATTTAACTCCTTTTTAAAGTAAAGCTTAAGTCAAGTAATAGCTCTGTCCAGGTCTGAGGTTTTCTGAGCAAAATGAATGGTCATCACATTAAGTATCCATTTCCTTAGAACAAAACAAAACAAAGCAAAAAACCCCAAAAGGCAACAAATGCTTTTTCTAAGTATCCAGATACCTCCAGATGTACTTCTCTGTACTTGTTTTCTTTTGTTACCCAGTTTACTGTTGCAACATTAAAAAAAAAAAAAAGGACTGAATACGGTTTCTGCTGTCCTGAATGTCTTTTGCCTGCCCTGGAACTAGAGGAATAGAGAATTCTGTTTTCAATATTGTCTTTTTTTCTTAAACCATTGCTACACGAAGAGATTACAACCTTCTGCAAAGGAAGGAAACAAAGATCTTGGTATTAACTACTTTCCTAGTGATTTTTTTTTTTGCTCTCACTGCTACTTTGCAGAACTGTAAGTCTTTGACTCATACAAAGATAAACAATCTTTATCCAGCATCAGGGTAACTCTCTTCATTCTTTTTGTTGCTTTATGCATGAGTTTCCTAAGCAACCATTTCCTGAAAGCAAGGAGAAAACAAGTGTCAACCCCAGGAGAAAACAAGTGTCAACCCCAGGAGAAAACAAGTGTCAACCCCAGGAGAAAACAAGTGTCAACCCCACGAGAAAACAAGTGTCAACCCCACGAGAAAACAAGTGTCAACCCCACGAGAAAACAAGTGTCAACCCCACGAGAAAACAAGTGTCAACCCAAGCAACGAACTTGCTGCTTCGGCTTCTGAAAGACCAAAAAAACCAAAAAAAACCAAAACCCAACCAAAAAAACCCAAACAACAACAACAAAACAAACCCACTCCACAACCCACCCAACCAGGCGTCTGCAGTTCTACTGCACCAAAATCCCTGGCGGTTCTGAGAGCAGCACAACACGGGATTTTTGGTAGGCCTGTTTTTGCGGGGGGTGTCAAGTTTAGGCGTGGGTTCCCTGCTGAGGGCTGCTGCCTGCTCCGCCTCGGGGTGCCCGCGCAGGGGAGGCCCCGGGCCCACACGGATCTGCTCTCCCCGGCCGTGAGCGGTGTTCCCGCAGCCCGGAGCCGCCGCCAGCCCCGGGAGCCGCTCGGGTGACTAGCACACCAAGTCTGGATCCCCGAGCGCAGCGCCCGGCCCGGCACACCCCAGGCCCGGGTGTTTCCCGGCTGTTCCCCCGGGAGGCCCCGCAGCCCCCTCCCTGCCGCCGGCTCCGCGCAGGCCCCGTGCCGTGCCCCGTTACCCGCAGCGGCCGCCCCGGGGCCTCTCCGCCGCCGCCGCCGCCGCCACCCGCGCTGGGCTGGGCTGGGCCCCGCCGGGCCGGA
>VZTJ01005216.1:199803-258846 GCA_013397795.1 Orthonyx spaldingii
GGGGGCGGCCCTTCCGGCGCGGCGGGGCGGGGCGGGGGCGCTCGGTACGCGCGGGGCGGCGGGGCCGCCATGGCGGAAGACGAGAGCGACCAGGAGTCGGAGCGGCTCAGCGAGGAGCTGGAGGCGCTGGCGGCGCCGGGGCTGCCGGTCGGGCTGCCCGCGCCCCTCCGCAGCCAGTACTACTGCCGCCGCTTCTGCCAGGTGAGCGCCGGGGGCAACCGCGGGGGCAGCGGCGGAGGGAGCCGCGCCGGGCCCGCCGGGCCGCGCCCCGAGCCCCGCTCCTCACGGCCCGGCAGCCGGGCCGGGCGGACAGGGAGGCTCCCGCGGAGAGCGAAGGGAAGGAAGGGAAGGCGGCTCCCGGCACGGAGCGGGCAGGGAGAGCCGGGGGCGGCGGCGGGGACACGCGTGGTGCTGCCGGTGCTGCGGGCAGAACAATTCCGGGTGGCCTCGCCTGGCTGGCGGAGGGAGGCAGGGAGGGAAGAAGGGCCTCGGGAACAGTTCCCGTCTCGCTGACCGGATTAGACCAGGGTGTCTTATGATTTTTTTGTTTTTTTCCCTTTGAAAAGCAGCGTTTTCTTGATGCGCTCCCGGGATTCTTGTGCTCCTCGCAAACCCTTTGGGTGTCCCTTGCGAAGTAACAAGCACCAACAGGTTGCTTTTCCTGGTGGCTTTCATCAGCAGGTGTGGATGGAACCTTGGTTACCTTTGGTGCGTTCCAGCCACGCCACTTGCTGTTTCCCAAAACACAGCCCAGAGGTCATTTTATATAGAATTGCTTCATTTCGTCAACTTTTTGACTTACCCCACCACTCCGATTGTCTTCTGCCGTCTAAAGAAATGTGCTTCCATGTTGTCACTTTGTTCCTGTTTTATCACTCAGTGAAACATCCTGTTTGTAACACTGTTTACTGTCATATGTACTTATAATAATCTCAGCGGGCATTCTGCTTGCTAAGCCCATAGGTTGCTTTTTGGGGCTGTTGATCCTTTTATATTTTCTTCTGTTTCATGATTTCTCAAAACTTGTGGAGCCAGTAAAAGGAGAAGCGAATGTTTTTGAAAGTCTGGCGTTTTCTACAACCGTCAGGAATGACACCCATGTTTGATTACGTTGCCTGGTTGGAAAGGCATTTATTTCTACTCAACGCTGAGGGTTTTGTCTTAGATTTTTTTCGATCTGTGCTTACTGTGTGTTGAATTTATTGTGTTCAGGAGGGGGTGCAGACAGGGTGATAGCTTCATGTACTAATGCCAGTCCCAGGGAAGGGTAGCAATTAGCAGGAAACAGAAGAGGACAGGAGCAGGGGAAGAATTTTCATGTGAAATAGTTTTATCACAGCTATTTTACGTGGTATATATCTAGTATTGACTTCTCCTGAAGGTTTTTTTGTGCAGAAATCTTGCCGAGCCCTCTCCCCTACTTGGAGCTGATGAACTCTCCAGATAAGCAGCCAACGCTCTGAGTATGTAAAGGGCTCTGCTCCTTTTCTCTTAAGTTATCTTTTTAACAATGCACAGTTTAAATAGTCTTGATGAGAGTAAGTTAATATATTAACAGCTTGTCCCCGGGAATTTTTTTTTTGCTGTTTTGTGTAAATTTGGCTTGGTGTGAACAGCAGTCATGTGCTCCCTCAATGTAATCAGTGTTTTGTTTAAGCATGTTTTTTAGTAATGGGTTTTTCTACTGATTTAACTGCACAAACACAAGATCCTAAGGGGTGTGCTGGTGTGCCAAGCCTGTGGCTGTGTGACATTTATGGATTGACAACAAATGAAGTTATATGTGCTCCACATGAGCTCATTTTCCCTCATGGGATTGACAGCGTGTAGTTATACACAATAATATATATTTGTACTTTTCCATCCAGATCTTCTGAAGGATGTGTTTGGCTGCTGTGCAGATTGAGCCTTTCCACCTCACTCCACTCTGCACTGATAACACAGTTTTGCTTGTCTTAATACTCATTTGGCCCTTCCGAACATCCTGGTTTGCCTCCTGTGCTCCTCGTTTTGTGTCAGAAGTGGAAGAGCAGTTGTAGAAAGAGTTGCTTAGTGATGGTGCCATGAGTTTGAACTCCCCAAAAGAAATGGTTGTTTTCAGAATAATAACCTATCAAAAACACATGGCTGTGCTTCAGGCACCGTGCTGAAGCTTGCTGTCACCTGAAAATAATATTGTTTAGATTGCTTGTGGTTAAGCTGATGAAGTCTGTGAGCATCTCTCAGTGAGACCTGCAGGAGAAATGAAGCAAGGTGTAAATAAAGCCTTTTTCACTCCATAAATCTGCTTTCTGTAGACAGAAAATCCTACTGATCTTTCAGAGAGTGGCTTAGACCTTGAAATGCATTGGTGTGCACATCTTTCATTCTTGAGTTATGTTAGAAAGGTAAAAAAACTGCTGTAAACAGCCAGATTCAGTTCTCTTGAGGTCTGGAGTATTGTAGCTCAGCTTCACTTTTGGATCAATTAAGTACCAGTTAAAAAAGATGAGATGTCAGGATTATGAGAGCATTTTCCATAAATTTGTGGGTAATCACAATTTAGTGATGCAAGATAAAGTTGGAATGTGGCATCTTGAAACCCACGTGTGGTTTTGGGATCTGTGTACTGTAGGTGTTCATGGTCGTAGGGAGTCATTACAGCCTGAATTTTTCAAGGCAAGATGGAATGAAATGTTTTCTTGGATTGTTATTTGAGACTAATGACATGGGCAAAGCAAAAATCAAGATTTCTGTGGCTGGAACGGAAAAAAGGCAGTTGGAAGATGAGTCAAGTGCCCAGCTTATGCATCTCACCAGCTGTTTCTGTGTTACTTTCTACAATTTGCTGATGTGGCTTTTCTTCTTATTTGTGAAGTTCCAAAACCACTTGGATGTTGGGAAAAGCAAATCTAGTGTTCCCAGCTTTGGCAGGCAACAGAACAATGCATCTGTAACTACTTTGTGTAAGTTAAAGAATTTTGAAAGGTGGTACCTAGAAGAAACTCCCTCAGCCTGAACATTTAGAAGAGTTTCAACTTGTGTTTGTATGCAGAATTTGAAATTCTTTCATGAGATTTCCCAAGAATCAGAGCCATTGAGAGGTCCCTGTGAGACTGAAATACAAATGGTGGAAGTGAAAATAGCAGAGATGGTGACTTTTTTGGTCTGAGGGTGAAGGGGAATATTTTGTAATTAGAAGGATGAATTTCCAAGTTTACTTGATTTAAAAACAAACCTTAATGGCGAGCTGGAAAATGGATATAGCTTCCTTCATTGCACTGGAAGTGGGTAGTTTTATTACCTAGAAAAAGAAATTAATTTCTTTTTCAGGATATTTTTTTAGAACATTAAACACTATCAGAATATTACAAGTTGCTTCTGGCATTTCTGTAGTTGTCCACAGGGCTGCATAACTGCACTGGATGTTATTTTATATTGTTGGTACAGACTGGAATAAACACAAGGTGAGTTCCTCTCAAGTAACATGGTGATGCTGTGAGGGGTAAACACTCCTTGATCTGTTCTTGCCATGGCATCAGCTTACAGCCTTCCAGGATGATCCCACTCCTGGAAGAAAGGTTGCCTCCTTTGCTTACATTAATTGGTGGAACAACAATTCTTGGGCTTATAAAAAAGGTAAAGTGGTAAAATTTACTAACACACCAGAGAAGATAGTGTTTTCTGGATTTATTTTAGCAGGCAAAAAAAAAAAAAAAAGGCAGGGGTGTATGACTCAACTGGTGTTTGTCTTGCTTTGTGGTAGTGGAAGTAAAAAAATATACAACTTTGGATGCTTGTTCTTCTGATTCTGGGGTGTCACACTTTTTGGGCTTAGATTTGGAACTATTTGCTTTTGTCTCTTATTTTGGACTTCAATAGTGGTTAAGTTGTTTTTATATAAAAAAAAAACCCGAAAAATAACCAAAACAACTGCAAACAAACCTACCCCAAACCTTCAGTTTATGCCAGATTTTTATTTTATCAAATTTTGGACCTTTGGGATCCATATTTGATTTACATATACCATTTTAAGGCTCAGCGATAAAAATCTTGCTCACATGAATACTGGTAGTGAAAAGCGATTTCTTCAACATCCTTGAAACTTATTTCTCTGAGAAGGCAGAATCTGTAATTTTAAACTGCTGTTTTCTTGTGTAATAATTTGTGGTGTTGATGTTTTGGGGTTTTGATACCTTCCTGAATATGCTTGATCCTTGTTAATGGCTCAAATTTTAAGAGCACTGTTGTAAGTCATAATTGACTATTTCATGTTTTTGAATGTTGATACTGCTTGTTCCATGAAAGCTTGCAAAGGGCCAATCATACATTGCAGTAACTAAATTTCAAAGAGCACCATAACTGCTTGAAACCCTTTAAATTAAAAAAATTAACCTGTTATGGTGTTTTTTACATGTGAGATTGGTGGAAACCAGTGTGTTTAATTTACTTACTGGTAGTTTAGTATTGTGCTGCTTGAGATTCAAGTGAATTCATGTTTAGAAGGAAATCCTTACAAAACAGATGTGGCAAAACCATGTCGTGTTAGATGCCAAGGGTGAGCTTTGAGTTGTGGTGAGGATTTATTTACCTGTCTGTGGAGAAGGGAGTCCTTGGCCTGGGTGAGATGGTGTCACTCCTTCCTCTGACACTGGATGGGAAAACTGATAAGGGGCTGTCACACAAAAGTGGCCTGTGGTGGGTGAAGTGCACTTGGCTCCTCAGTCAGTTTGTGAGAATTCACAATAGCAGTTGATTTTCAACCTCTTTATCTGAGGATTGACTCCTCCAGACTTCCAGTCCTCAGTGTTCTTGTCATTAACATCATAAAATCTTTTCTTATTCACATACTCAGGGTGGTTCTCATCAGTGCTTGTGCCTGCTGTCCTTTTAGGTTTACCCTGTTTTACAAGTGGGATTAAGGAGGTACTGTTTTCCAAAAGAAACATTTGTACATTTTTGCAATACCTTGTAGGTTTTTCTTGACCTTTGTAACATCTTTTTGCTTCTCTGAAACTTTCCCGTTTGACACTTTCAAGCTTCTTGGTATTGCTACTACTCCAGGTTTTAATGCTTTTTATTTAAGTGTACCATTTGTATAAAAATAAACTTATGAGTTTTTCTTGGAAAAATATGTCAGGATGATTAGAAAGGAATGAGTTGCAGGTTTTTATACCTAAAGGAAGGATCTCTGTTGAATGATGCTTCTGTCTGTTTGATAGCTTTGCCACATGGGCTTGTTCAAGTTAAAGAAGGCACACTTAGTGCAGGAGGTAATGCAAAAATCAAAAAGTTGAGTCCTTTTGTTTACATGAGGAAAAGAAATCATTGTACTTTTTCACTGAAATACGTAATAAATTGTGTTTTTACTGGTTACCAGTGATGTGGATGTGTTTGTGTGTTCACAAGATTCAGTTCTCACTTTGATATGTAATCAAAACAATTCCTCTAATTATTTGACTTTTATTTAGGGGGTGAGATGCTAATCAAAAGATGAGGAGGAATATTTCTACTTTTCAATATATGTATTTCTCTCTCAGTCATAGATCAGACATAGGAACATTTACTACAATGCTCCAATCAGCCCAAACTGTTCCTCCAGAGTTAATGTATCATTTTCACTGTTGTGCAAGTGACAGACTGTAAATATACATGACTTTTTGTGTTGCTAAATGTAATGAGCATATGGTGCCCAGTCTTGGGAATTGTTCTTGCCTCAAGCAGGCTGAGGAGATGGATGAGATTTTTGGTGATTAAGAGTAGGGGGAAGCATTTAGCTTTAAGGGTGGAAACTTGTCTCATAGGATGTGTCATGCTGTTGCTGGGTGATGTCTTTTCTTTTGCCAAAAGTGTGATTATGTTTGGTTACTCCTTATGTAATATTCACATGTGAATTGCAGTCAATCCATTGCTCACATTTTTTAGTATAAAGCCATTTTGAACTTTTAGATGTTAACTAATATTTCATATTACCCTAAAATCATAAGGCCTTTCCTACTCTTTATTTGGTAATAAAATCCTTATTTGTAAGGACATGGTTGGCTTGTTTGTATTTGGAAACAGAACAAAATGATCTTCATCCACTGAACAGGTTCAAAAGACAGTAAAAAAGCTGTGATTATTTCTGGTGATGTTTCCAGGAAGAGTAAATGTAGTATTACTCAAGTTCTCTTCTAGAGCTGAACTTTGGTATCTGAGCTGCTCTGGTATTTCTGCTGATCAGACAACTGTGGTAGGTGTTGCTTTCAATTATGGATTTTAATTTTCAGGAAACTTTGGTTTTTCTGAGCTTGCCCCTTTTTGGTTTGTCCTCTTCTGTGACAACCCCTATATATGTTTACTGTAACGAATGACAATCACTATATTTGCCAACAAGCTTTTTTTGTCTGAAAACTATAAACAGAAAAACTCACGGAACTGGTGTGATTTTAATCCTGTGGTGACTTCCTGTACTGTTAAATCTCACAAGAAACTATGGGAGTAACTTTGTTTGAAATCTCAGTAATGATAAACTTATAAAATTGATGGAATTTGTAGTTTCTTTTTTTGTTGTGTGGAGGAACAGGAAAAGCTGTAGTGGCTTCAGGCCTAGCAGTGCATAAAACATTTGGTTTTTTGTGTCCTGTGCATTTGCAAATCTAATTATTTGCAATGCTCTTTCTCTTATGTCTTTGGAATAGAGTCAGATAACTTTATATGTGCATATTTAATCACCTAAATTATATGTGTATATTTAATCAGTTAAAGCAGTATATAACAGGAAAAGCTATTGTTTCATTAGTCCAGGTTTTTAATTACTATCTTGTTATTTTTGGGGTTAGCTGCCTTAGCTGCGTGCCTAGAAATTTTTGATAAGTCTGGTCTTGATTTTGTTTTAATAGGACACATCTGAGTCTTGGATTTTCTTCTGAGTTATCAGAACATTTTAAAGGAGGGGCAGTAGTGTGTTGGTGTGGGAGAGAAAGGTGGAGCTGGATGGGGAGTTTGGTGTCAGGAAGATGCTTCAGCCTCCTTTCAGTACCTTCATCTGCTCTGAATGAGAGGGGGAAAACAAAAAGCCCCAGTCCCTTAATGGTGATTAGAAATGGCAGGGAAAGACAGACTGAGGAATGATGCTTTAAGGATGTTAAAAATTGCACTGTAACAGGGACCTTGAAAGCAACTGTTGCAGAAAGTCACATAAAAAACATTGTTCCCTTCTGGGTTTCTCTTCTGTGGGTGGCACAAGGAGCAAAACCACCACTGTGGTTTGACAATGTTTTGTTCTTCTTGTTTGGTTGACTTCATTGCACTGTAATTAGTCTCCCTGCCCAAAATGTGTTGATAAACTTTTACTTATGTTCTGCTTTGCAGTCCTGTCTCAAAGCATGGCATCTTGAGTATTTTGTACAAAAGAAGAGCTTGGTTTCTATTACAGAAAAAGTTACTCCATGAGATTACTTAAAAACAGACATTAAAGGATACACTATTCCCTGCTCCTCCCTCTGTATAGAATGTGTGTGCAGCATGGTTTGGATTTTATTTCTACTTAATTTAACTTGTTGTCCACACACTCCCCAACCCCCCATCTTTTCCTGTTTGTTGCAAGTCTTCTGAGAATTGACCAATGTTAGACTTCTTTTCCTGCAACTGATAAATTCATGATTTCAGGGGTCTACATTCAAGAAACAGTTTGCTATTCCTATTCTTCCTGAGCAGTTTGGGATGGGAGGAGTGTTGCTGTGACTCTTTTTTTTTTTTTGTACATTTGAGTTGCAGACTGCCTGGCCAAGGTGGTGCTGCTGTTGTTTCCTTTCTCTGCTGGCTCTGACATTTGTGTGGCAGGGGAGCTGGTGCAGGCTGGGACCGATGGCTTTTTTGGGGAGAGGATTAATTAATGCCCATTAATTCCTGATGGAGCTTGCTTTGGGTTCAGATGAGTGCTGGAGGTGCAGTGAGAGCTGTACAGTAGAGCACAAAATGTTGTTTTATTGCTTGAAATCATTTATGAATGTGTCCGTATTGTGCCCATCCGGTGCAAGCATTGTGAAACACCCTGGTGGGAAGTGATGCTTTATTTCTACCTTGGTTTGACCATTTGGAGGCTCACACCTCTAAAGGATGTTTGTTCTTTCTGTCTACTTTGGTTTTTTAAGGTTTTTGTGGTTTTCTGTAAAAGGGCCTTGGCTAGAACTATTTCAGGGAACTCTTAACAGATCATTAAGGCAGGACTAGCTTATAAAATGTTTAGTCTTCTTAAGAGGAAGAGTATTTATCTACAAGTCTGCTAATTCTTCTTCAGTTGACCTAGATATTTGCTGCATTAAGCTAATAGTTTTTCAAACAAATTATTAAAATAAGTTTGATGGAAAAGTTAGAATCTGTGTACAAAGTATGAATCCATCTCAGCTGCTGTTGCCTCAGATCCATCATGTGGCTGAATAAAGCCAAATGTACTCACTTGGTCAGATAAGGAAGGGTGACTGGAATGTTTGTGACTTCCTCTGCTGTCATAAAGGCTGGAAGAGTGCAGGTTGCTCTTTCCCTTCTTGGAAAGGTTTTCGGCTAGAATGTCTGGAGGTTGTTACAGACTCTCTAATTTGCATCCCCTTGCAAAATAAAAACTTGTGTTTAAATGCAGAGTGCAGTATCTACTGTGGTACAGCATAAAAAGAAAGTATTTCCTGTCTTACCCTCTGAAAAGAATAGTTGAAGGTCCCTTGTGATATTCCTTTCATGATGTAGGCCATAAACCAGAAAACAGTCAGATTTTTTAGGTTACAAACTGTGCTCCTGAGGGAGAAGGAGAGGAGATAAAGCAGGTGCAGTGTTAACTACTTGTTCTTTCAGAGTGAGAAGAATATCTTGGCTAATAATGTGTGTTTCCATGTTTTTGCCTAGGTGGTTGAAGACTATGCTGGGAGGTGGCAGGTCCCTCTGCCTCAGCTGCAGGTGCTGCAGACGGCGCTGTGCTGTTTCACCTCTGCCTGTGTGTCGTTCCCAGCCGAGTGTGAGCACGTACAGTACGTTCTGAGCAGCCTTGCTTTGTGAGTACTTCCTCATTGTTGTTATTCCTTCCTTTGCAATATCACAGCACAAGGGTTTCAGATCCTCAGAGCTCCCAGGAGTGGTTTTACAGGTGGTGTAGCTTAGAATAAAGTTCATTCTTTTTGGTATCTTTGTTAAATATTCAAGTTGGCTGTGACAGTGTTTTGTCATAAGGGATGTCTGGCAAAATGCATAATCTAAGAAATAAGTGATCACCATAATCTTGTTTTGGAGTATTTCAAGACCAACCTTTGCCAGTAGATAATTTAAAATAATTTCTCTCAAATTGTTCCTTTTGGTACCTCTTGTGATGTAATAATCTAAGTATTTCTTAAGATAAATTTCTTAAGAAATACATCAATTACTTTAAAATTGTATGGATTTTTATGTTTGAGTCATCAAAATGCTTATGGGAATTATTTGTTATGCAGTTAACTGACCCAAAGTCACATTCAGCTTCAAGAATTGCAGAATGTTGTGTCATAAATTCTGTTCTAATTTCAATTTTCTTGATGCATTGGTCATTTTCCCACATGAAGACTGGAAGTGTCAGGGTGATAAGTACATTAAAAAAATAAATGCTGTCTTTAGGTGTTGGTGAAACTTCACTGTAGACATTTCCTATTCTGTGTGTGTGTTAGACAGAGGACTATTTATGGCATCATAAGACCACACTTTCCAAAACAGAAATGCTCAGGTGTTGGAGAATATTGGAACAGTTACATCAAAACATGGTGACATCTGTTGCTGGGGGTTTTTCCCACTAGTTTTTAGGAAAAAAACCCTCAAAGCTCAAACCATGCTTATGTACTTTTAAATATCAAAGCTTAAAAAGGGGAAAATTCAGGGGTTTTTGGGGTAGATACTTTCTGATGATTGAGAAGTAAATTGTTCTCTGAGTTCCTGTCAACTCTTGTCTGTCTTGGATTTTGGAACTGGGTTTACTCCATGAGATTTGCTTCCATTCTAGGTTGTCAGATTATTCACTCTTCTGCCTGGCTGGCACAGTTTTGTATGTGATATAAAGGGATCCCAGGGCTTAGTAGCTGCAGTTACCTGGGCAACCTTGCTCAAATCTCTTTTGAAAATTCAGTGTATATTAGATCTTAGTTCTTGGAGAGCAAAACTCTGCCTGCCTCTATTGTCATCCTTGAGTAAGATTTCCTTGGTAACCAGACAATAAACTGTTAACAGGAACAACTATTGTATTTCCTATAATAACCTTGCTGTTCATATAAAATGAAGCAGCATCTGCATGGATATCAGGGAGGTTTAATAATGGTGCCACACTGGTGTTTTTAGGCAGCCTTCTGATGCCAAGGCAGTGATGTGCTCAGTCTAGAGGATATAAATGTGGATGTGCAGTGCTGCAGACAGTTTTGAGATAACCAAAGTTGGAACTGACTGTGGTAATTTTAACTGGAGACTGGTGATGAGGAAATAAAAATATTTTGATGGCTTCCTTTATTAGACCGTGAGCAGGTGCATTGATAAAGCAGAAAATCATCATTTACACTTGTTCACTGATGATTTCTAGGTTTTTTTTTCAAGATCTTCCTCTTTTTAAATCAGTCAAAGCAAATTTAAATGCAAGCATGCATCACTTGCTCTAACTAGTTTTGTCTTATTATTTAAGTTCCAGTTTGGCTGCTTTCCAGGTCATGACATGACTCATGGCTGACCTCTCCTGAGAGTCAAGTAGGCTGCAAAATTTTGTTTAACATGAAAAGAGATAATGTTTTTTCAGAACCAAGTACGTACTTGGGTAGGGATTGTTTTTTCATTGCATATTTGAGTTGAGATTCAAAACCTAGCCTTGAGAGAAATTCTGTCACTGAACATAATGAATTTGTATCTTTATTTCTCTAAGCCTGTTTTTGGCATAGTTAATCATTGGTTAGAAAAAAAGTTACTTCAGCATAATCTATTAGAAATCTAATTTTATGGTACTTTTCCATTATCCCTATAGAAAACTTAATTTTGTCCATGTGAATATTAAGATTTTTAAATGCACAGTATTTCTGAAAATGTTACTGAGAAGAAAAAATTGCCTTGAATTTACAGAGTATTTTTTGAAGTCCTGCCTGTGCCTCTGAGAGTTGCTCAGTTCTTGTCTGCTGCTCATGACTTTCTCAGTCAGCAATTGCAGCTCATTAGTGCAGTGCCTGCTTGGTACTTTTCCTGAGTAGAAATGAAATTTCTCAGAATCCTCAGGCAGAACAGTGACAGTTGCACTGCACATCCACGAGGTCCGACTGCCAAGTTTTTGATTGAATTGACTCAACTGCATGATTTGGAAGGAGGCTTTTGTAAGTGAAAACCTGAATTGAAAAGAGATCTGGAAAGCTGCTTTTTACCAACCTCTCTGATTCTGTCACCAGGATTTAAAAGAAATGAAATGCTAGACCAGTATTTTAAGATGATAAAAAATATGGAGGTCACAAATCAGTTTGAATTTCAGCAGCTGTTGGAAGTATCAGTCCTTTCTTCTCCCATTTCTGCCACTTCTTTTGGGGTAACACTGGGTGAATTCATCTTGCTGGACATAGATCTGATCTGCTTAAAAACTTCATGCTGGTAAAATTCAAGTTGTATGAATTTAAATGCCGCACAGAAGGTGAATGTAGTTTTATTTGTATATTGGTGCAAAAGTTGTCTCTTTCTAAATAATCTTCAAAAGCTTTTTTGGAAAAGATTAAATAATTAACACCTTTAAACCAACATCTTCATAGAGAGACTTCAGTTACAGCAAGACAGGCTGAAATGAAATAAAATGTGTTAATAGAAAGTGCTTGAAAACATGAATTGTTGGGCACCAAAAATCTTTGAGTGACTCCACGTGGGCACAGGTCTAAAATTCACAAAATTCCTAATTTTGGTTTGAGTGCTGTGAAAAGTAAGAGACTTACAGTAGTTTCATTTTTTTGAATGAACATTTTTAGTTTGACTTGTCACTGCTTCTGTTTTTTAGGAGTTTTTTTGAATTGTTGCTGTTCTTTGGAAAGGATGAGTTCTATGAAGATCCTTTGAAAGATATTTTAGGTTCAATCCAGGTAGTGTTGCTTACTTTCATATAAACTTTTAATATTATTTTAGTAAATGTAAAGAGAGTTTTTGTGAATATATGACCTGGAGGAAACATGCTATTATAGTGAAAGAAGCTTGCCTTGTTTATGTCTATTTAGAGCTTAATGTGATTCAGTTCATGATGTGAAATCTCATGTTTCCTGTCTGGTTTTAAACAGTACATTTGAAATTGAAGCTCCATCTCCATGAAGTCTTCAGGTCAAAATAAACATGCATAGTTTAAAGTGTTCTGTTCTTGGGTAGATTGGGACAGAGTTTTGTATGTCTGTGTACAACTGCATGAGGTCAATGATCCTGGATTAAAAACTTGCCTTTTTTGGTTTTTTTGGCAGGTAAGTGTGGGGTTTAGTAAGTTTATTTGGTTTTTTTTACCCAATTTTGAGGGTTGTGCCACCATGAGAGGAAACTTTGTTGGGAAAGAAAGGACAAAAGGATGAAAACCTGAGTTGTGTCCTCTATTAATACTGCTCATGGAACTGCAGTTTGAGAATTGGTTCTTCCTTTGTCATTTTTATGTTGATACCTGTCTATTACTGCTTCTACAAATCAATATGCCAGCACTGTTCCTGCATCAGTTGTGTCATCAACCTGACAGTGAAAAGCAGATAATTAGGTGGATGGAAGCTGTTCTTCTGCTGCATTTTTTGTTTCAATTGTAGATTACTTTCTCACTACTAAAATTTTCTGTTGATTAATGGTGTTATTGACACTTTTACAGCAAATAAGAGGCTGAGAGGGAAGTTGGCGTATGAAAATCATGGCTGGCTAAAGCATTCCATGGTATTACAGGCAAACATAATTCCTGTTATGTAGAAATCTGGAGAAAAATGGTTGCTTGAGGGCTGGTGACTCATGGCTCAATTCAGTTTTTCCCTCAGAAATCACAAATCCAGCTCAACATGTCTAAATCTGTGCAGGCTGCCATGGGGTGAAGACTTGTCTCAGTGTGTGCCAGTAGTATCTCCAACCCAAGGAAAGGTGTTTTTGCATTGTTATGCCCATGGAAGGCTCTTTCTGAAGGCTGTAGAAATCATGAATTTGGCCTTCAACACTTCTGTATTTCTGTTTTTAGATAATATCAGTTGTTGCTTTAGGGCTTTGTGCAGCCCTGGTCAATGAAAGACTTTGTAGCTCAAATTACTGAGTGAGGAAATACTCAGCCATGCATGGGGTTCTTGTTTGTATCTTTGGGAGAGCCTAACTATTTTTAGACAACATCTTTTTCTTCTTTCTAATTGTTTCTCTTTTTACATATAGGAATGTCAGAACCTTCTAAACAAGTACAGAAATCTGAACCTGGAACTGGTGACTCGAATCATTCGAGATGGTGGGCCATGGGAGGATCCAGTATTACAAGCAATTCTTAAAGCAAAGCCTGTGTCACAGGAATTAGGTACTTCATTTCTCACAGGAATTTTCTTGAGTACTGAAAAATGTGTTTGATTATGCTTTTTTTTTTAATATATGGGGTCAGGTGTTGCTAGCTGGCTTTGCACAGAGTTTTAACTATTTTTCTGTAGTAAAATGTGGTAGGCCCTTTTTTGTTTGAAAGACAGCTGAATTTCTTTGCTAATTTAAGTCTGCTTTTATAATGTAGAGATCAGATTGGTCAGACACAGGCAGCTACTGAGTAGTTCATAAAACTCATAGGGTGGATTTAGCAAATCCCTTCCCACATTTAGAGCATGGAGACCAACTTGACTTCAATTAGACTGCTGAAAGAATGTGATTGGAGAGGATCTGATGGGTGTTTGTCTCCTGGCACTCTGACTCATTTAATTTTTCTCTTCAGTTGTAAATACTTGATCTTGTGGCTTTCCTTGGTTCTGTTTCCAACAATGCCCGTGGCTGCATGTAACAGCTGCTTTCTGTTTATGGATATGTAATTCCTGGAGCTGGGAAAGGTGCAGTGCATGGGAACAAAATCACTGGAATGTTAATGAAAGTTCCTAAGAGGAAAGATACCCAAGCTACAGTAAAGTCTTTACTAACATCATAAGCAATCTATTGACCAGCAGTGTCCACAGGGGAGCTCTTAAAAGTTGTTTTTATTTGATAGTGATGGAAAAGGCCAGTTCTTCTCTAGTTATTCTGGTGTAGTGCTTGATAAAGACTCATCACTGTGTTTGTGACAATGTATTCATTTTGGAGAGAGAGAGGAAGAGCTCTAAAATCAGAACAGCTCAGTGAGCTGCCTCCTTAACCACAAAAAGGAGTTTGATAGCAAATTAACATCATTATGTCTTTGTTCTGTCTCGTTTGTGAAGCAACTGCTTGAGCAGCAGATTGACACATGATTTTTATTAGATATCTCATAAAGTCCTGGTAAAATACCTACAGAAACAAAATGAAAACCAAGATAAACCTTGTTTTGTTCTGCATCTCATGATTTTGGTGATTATGATGTGGAATTAGGTCTTGATCTCCATCCCTCCAGCAAAGAATTAATTTAGTCCTTTGCTATAATGATTCTCTTGATCATTATGAAGCCTCTCTGTGATGGGTAACAGTTTGAGGATGTTTGTTTTTAACCTGGCAGAGCAGGAAGGAGGCCCGTTGTCACCAGATGAGCACTTTGTTCCCTTTTGTTTCAGGCTCCTTCCCCTCTGCTGAGAGATTTTCTCTCCTTTTATCTTCTGATATCCCCACACACACCCTTGACACATCTTATCTGCACTGAGAAACATTTTATTTTAGATAATTATATTTTGGAAGCTCGTTCTTTCTTCCTCTCACTTCCACTAAAATTTGGTTCCTGTGAAGTCTTGCACAAAGCAAACATCCTGTGCTGCTTTATAGGTTAGCAGTATTTGGTGTGTATTTTGAAACTTGGCCATGTAGTTCCCTCAGGGATCATTATTTTAAATAGGAAAAACTGCCCATTATTGCTGAATCACCAACCATTCCTTGCAAAAAATCAGTCTGTGTGAACTCCAAAATCCTGTCCTGGATTCATTAACTCCATGGAGAAGCTTAGGCCAAGACAAACCTTTCTGTGTCTGTCTTTACATGAGTTGTAGTAAACTTTGAGATGTCACAATCTGTTTGGAGATGGCTGGAAGCAAAGGTAGTCATTGAGTTGAAAGGAAAATAGTAGGGTTGAAATATAGGAACAATCAATTTGTGATAGACATGGGAGAGCAAGGTGAGCATCTGGCAGAGAACAGTGCAGAGGTACGGTTGGGTGGAGCAGTTAATGAGTGAGGTGGGGGTTGATGTCTCTTGCTCTAAAGCAAAGCATTGCTGCCTGGATGTGTTATTCTTAGTGTATCACAGACTTGGCTAAAAGCTGCTGTAGCTGGCAGCTGTCTTTGGCTTGGGGGGTTAGAAAAGCTCTACGTGCTGCCCCGAGAAGATAGAACATTCCAGGACATTCCAGGGAGGGAGCACTGCCCTGCCAGCAGCGTCACTGGAACTGCTCATAACCAGCCTGTGGAGGCTGTGGGAACCCCCATCCCTGGGAGCTCCTGTGGCAGTGGTGGAGGGTGTGGGAGATGCCCTTCCCTGCGAGAGGAGGCTGGCAAAAGGCAGAGCCTCATTTATAGAGCAGAAAGGACCTAAGAGTTGCCCACACCAAGCGGGAATGGGAGAACAGGGTGAGCCGTTGAAGGGAACAGGATGTTTGTTAGAAGGGCAGCATTTCCTTACTATTAGCACTTACCCCAAGCTGAGCATTTCCAGCCTAATTTTCCAGTAATCTGTTGGGTAATGTTTGCATACAAAACAGAGGATGTGGTTTATTATCCTAAGGGTGATAATTCAAAAAAAGGAGAGGCCTTTACTTAGCTTGAAGGACTTTTCCATACAATCACTTTTTCTTGCAGTTCATCACCACCATTAGACACTGGCTTTCCTTTTAGTCCTCTTGTTTTCTGAGTTTGTGTTCAAAAGTGCTAATGGATAGTGGGAATGAGGTTTTTTTTCCTTACAGTGCATCTGTTAACAACTCAAATTGCAACCTGACACCTTGAATAATATTAAGTGTTCATTAGTGTGTAACACACTAGTTTGCATAAAAATAAAGATGCTGGAGAAATCCTGGGTTTGAGCATAAGGAATGATTTCAATCCTAAAAAAAAATAGTTTTAACTGAAAGCATGTTGTACAAGTAATCTCTTCATTTTGGGGGAAAAAAATTCTTTGTTCAGATGGTGGTTTTCAGTAACCATTTCTTAAGTATCGCTTTAAGTTGCTTGTGATTAATAGAGATTCCTTCTAAGGTATAAACTTTCAACCTTCACTGACTTTAAATTGACAATCTCATTCTTTCTTTCTTCAAACACTAAAGTACTACATTTTAGCCTTGAGTGATATTTCAACTTTGAATCCAAAGAGATACTATATGAGCTTTCGTACTTAAAAGTATGAACTTTTGTAATAGAGATACAAAGCATGTCTTCTAGGTAGTTCTGAATTTCCAGTTACTTCAATGTTGAGTATTTTCAGTATCTCACTTGAAGTTATTTCAGTCAAATATTAGTGTTAAGATTATCTTTTAGAGCTGAAAAACAGATTCCCGGAAATAAGGATCTAGAATTTAAAGGTATTTAGATAGGAATTGTGCCCAGTACCACTTTGAGAGGAAGAAAAAGGTATGTTTTCCAATTTGGCAAGCTAAATCAAGGCATTCAAAGCTTCCTAAGGCAACAGCATATGAATTGTAGTTCACTTTTTTCACCACTTTGAGGTCTTACATTGTAATGGATAATGAGTATCTTGAGGGTTTTTAAAATATTTACAATTATAGCTTTGGAGATGATGTCGGTCCTGTGCTTCTGACAGTCACACCGATTCCACTGCTGAGAAAGGAGGGAATTTTCTTCCTCTAAAATTTTCACATCTGCTTCTATAGCATATATATTCTACTAATCCTTTGCAGCACCTTGGGTTAACTTGTTAGAAACAAAATATTGAATTAGATTACTGGTTTAAGAAAAATAACAATTTCTATTTCCAAGCAGAAGGACAGATTTCTTACGGTATTTAATTTTATATTTGATAGATTTTTTAGCAGAGCCTTAATTTTTTTTTCTTAATATTATTTGTTATTAAAAACAACATTACATTTAGATATATTTGTTGTTTGGACTTCATATTCTAATTGCCTTTAAATCTTTCTTTTCTGTGCAGTTAACAAATATTTAAGCTCTGAAAATCCACTGTTCTTTGAACTCCGTGCCAGATACCTTATTGCCTGTGAACGCATCCCTGAGGCAATGGCTCTTATCAAATCTTGCATAAATCATCCAGATATCAGTAAAGATCTGTATTTCCATCAAGCTCTTTTCACCTGTCTTTATATGTCACCATTAGAAGATCAGCTATTCCAGGAGGTATTGTTTGTCAGTATACATTTCTTTTTTACAATGAAGTGCTGCTTTATACTTGCTGTGTACAAGTTGTCAAGAGGAGCATGTGGAACTCTGATTTTGTGGAACCAAATGTCATAAAATCAGGCAGCCACACTGGTGCTGCTTAACTTAGTGCTGGCTTAAGCTTGGAAAAGTTAAATGTGAAGTGCCTGCAAATCTTGTTGACCTAAATGCAATTTTTTGGTCAAGGGTTCTTGTAGATATAGTCCCTACATATTGTGTAAGTTCAGTGTATTGACTATTTTACTATTGACTATTTTAGTAAAAGCACTTGAGCCTAATGGATGGTAATCATACTTTATATAGTTTTGTTAAAGTTTTTTAATGATGCCCCATTATTTAAAGTGACACTTGAGCTGAATGTGGCCCTATTTTACCACTGATAACACTTACTAATAAGCATTTTTCTTAACCTTGTTTTAAGAACAAGCCACCAAAAAGTGGCAAGAACAAGCAAAAAAGTGCTTTTGTGTAATATTTTAATTTCTCAGACAATTATTCTGATGGTCATTACTCTAACAAATATGAAAGAGCTTGAAATACCTCCAAAAGCTTTATTTATACATGTACACAAAAGCCATTCCAAAGACATCCTGTGTTAGTAGCAATTCCTGAAGTTTTTAGTAGAGCAAGGTCTGATAGGTTTTGATTTCGTGTCAGCCAATTGATCTAAATCGATTTTATTTTAATTGTATAGCACTTGTTGAGGACTGATTGCAAGAGTGGAATTGAGATCATCTGCAACACTGAAAAAGAAGGGAAGACTACCTTAGCCTTACAGCTTTGTGAATCCTTCCTAGTCCCACAGCTCCAAAATGGGGACATGTATTGTATATGGTAAATACTTTATTTCTGGGGAAGCAGCTGAGCAGGAAATACATGCTTATTGCCAAAATGAAACTCACCTGACTTTCAAATACCAGATAAAAACGATTTTTAAATGTTTCTGGTGCTTCTGTTGTGCCTGTTTGCCTTTTTACACACAGTCATATTCAGGGTAGCCTAAAAGTTCATAACTCTTATTTACTATTTCAAAGTAACAGAAAAGTGTGCCTTTACACACCTTAGGCTATAAATACCTAGAAATGTAGCATTTATTATTAGCAAAATGCACTCTGTAGACTTCAGCCATGCAGATATTTTGCTCTGTAACTCTAGTGTGTCACCAAAGTGTCTAAAAAGAGAATGTATGGGTCTGGAAATGTGCTGTTAATTATGGCAGCTTTGATGTCATAAACAAAACTATCACCTAGAAAGCATTGAAGATGTCTCACACACATTGAATCATCTTGGACTTGTTCTTAGGGCTAAGAAGTGTTTTCTAGAGAGTTATCAACAAATTTCATCATTCTGAGGACTGAAAGATGGCTAATATATGGAACATAATCCTTCTGATGAGCCTGTATAACTTCTGTACCTAAAGAAACATCTGCATTTCTTGATAAAATATGCTTTATTTGATTATTGTCAAGGAATTGATAGAGAGCAAGTTATTCATCTGCCTAACTAATTTTAATATGGAGTTCAGAATCTGCCTAGGCTTTCTGTATTCCCAGATTTCAGGAAATCAAAAAGCTTTGTTGTCCTGAGAAACAAATGAAGGTTAGATATGATAATGTTTGGTTTGTTATTAACTTTTTTCCTTAATTATTGGACTGTTGGATGAGTAATTGTTCAGTCAAAACCATTGGGATTATGATTATGACATCCATTTATATTGGCAATAGCTACTGGTGTTTTTCATCCAGTCTGTCCAGGAAAAGATGGACTGGACTGTCCCCATAGGACAGGTGAAGATCAACCAAAAAGGCAGAGTTTGTGTGAGCACAGTGGGAATTGAATCCATCTTTGCTGATTCCTGCCCAAAAGCTGCATCTCCCTACTTCTTACTAGGAAATTGCAGGTGTAACCTCCATGGATTAGTACTTTCTGTTTGGGGTAGTCAGTCTTGGAAGAAATGCATTTTTAATATTGTAATTAAACCTCCTTTTGCTGTAGTAACATGCTGACCTTGCTCTTCATTGAGTTTTGCATCATCCATTTTGGAAATTGCTGTTCAAAGTCTCTTTTTGTTCTGGCAAAGCAGATGTCAAAGATGAAGTTCCAGAAGAGGCTCGAGTACTGTTTTATACCTGGTTGTCAGGGAAATAATCTTGGCATCTCTCAGTATTTTAATCTATTCAGAATACAGAACTTGAGGATCTTGGAACAGAGTTCAGAGCAGTTATGTCTGTGCAGCTCCAACAGATGTTTCATTCTTTACAGATGTTGAGCCTTAACAATTGTGTTCCCAGCAAGAACTCTGTGCAATACTTAATAGATCAGGTAAACTGCAGCACAGCTTGTGAAGGCATGGCTATGCTGTCATCCAGTTTTTTGAAGAAGTAGGAGCCAGGTGAAATTAACCCACAGAGTGTATTTCTCCCCCAGGGAAGATTTTCATGTCTCCAGCACAGGATAAATCATCTCACCTTGTCTGGAACTGAGGACCTTGCAGATCTAACAGAGATATAGCAGCTAACACTATGAGCAAAGATAAGACAATAAAATAGATTAGAAAGCTGTAAAGAGCAGATATTTGCTACAACCTATATGAAACCTTCAAGCTAAAACCATTAGCTGTCATCTTGGAGAAAGATGAACTTTAAGCAGCTTTGTCACAAAACTCTTTAATTTTCACTGACGTTAAGAATAAATTCTAGATTCAAATGAACAGAAGTATTTTTCTGAAATGAAATCATCAAGCAAGAAGTGCTTGGTCATAACTAAAAATATTTTCGTGCAACGTATTGGTAAGAAGTCAATTCATAATACTTGGTACTGAAGTGATGTCTCTTCAGGAAGACACAATATTTTGATGGAATAGGCATAAATGGCCTTTCTCTGCCAGATAATTTTTAAATGCTATTTTGGCTGTTTCCAGGTGATTCCTGTGCAATAAATTCTGTGCAGTAAAAAAAAAGTTAAGGAATTTTACCACAGATTTGATCAGGATTTTGACAAAGTGTGTGCCCTATGCCCAAGGAAAGCTAAACCTACTTATTAAGAGTAGCAAAGGGTTTAGATCCAGCTAAGTTAGGGAGGGTTTAACCATCATCTTGTGTTGCTGATGGAGGCACACTGTGATTTTGGTATTTTGTAGGTAGTTAAGAGGCTGGAATGCCATGGTTGCCTCCGGTAAAGAGGTGCTGAGTTCTGTGATCTCCCAATAACAATTTCAATTGTCCCAACAAAGTCAGAAATGGACTTGAGAAGGAGAAGCCACTGTATTGACACAGAAAAATAAAACTGAAAGACTCAAATACTGTTTCATGTCAGGGTCTAGGCAAATGGTGGGTAAACACCTTGTTCTTCACCCCTGGAGCTGTTCCTTCTACTTCCAGTTTTCTGCATTTCTTTTTCAGCTCTTTCCTTGTGCCAGCCCAGCACTTGTCTGAACACACAGCAAGCCACTTAAATCACTAATCTCTCAGAAAAATTGGTGTTTCTCACGTTCTCTGGGATTAGTATTGAAATGGCTTACTCTGAAATGGTGGGAGGCAAAGCAGACAATAAACTGGATTATTCAATTGTAGAATATAACAGCAAAAATCCTCAGTTCTTACTTCTGTACTTCAGGTTGAGACTTCTACTGAGTTGTGAATGGTTCAGTGCATGAAGACACTAATTTCAAACTTGTACATGAAGTTTGCAAATATGTAGACTTCAGATTTCCAGCCTGGTAAAGGCAGAGGTGAACAGTTTGTATCTTTAGAAAACCAGTAAGACTAATTTTTTCTGTGTGTAGAGTCTCCCTTTTCAGTTTTGCCCATGAACTTGATCTTTCTTTCAACTTTAGTTCTCTTGGGTTCTGAATGAAAGAAAACAATCAAGGTCTCAATGTCAAGCAGAATTGTAGAGCTGTCATGAGTTTAAAGTTGGAGTTGGTTTTGTCATAGGCAGTTCTGTCATTTCCCTTCATTCAGGCTCTGAGCTCACTAAGAGAAGCTTAATCTCACCAGGTTTGTCTGACTCTGGAAAATCAGCCAAATGTTTTGTCAGGAACCAGATTTGTTTTCTGAGGGAGGAGCCTGGAGGAATAGAAAAGTGTCTTCCTTCAGAAAATCAAAGTCAATTTGCCCTGTTTTCCTTGTAATACTACGGTGGGATTTCTCCTTAGTCCTAACTAGAGCTACTCCTGTGTGAGATCTTTGTGCTGCCAAATCTTATGAATAAAAGTTAGTCCAGTTGCCTTCCTGAGTCTCTGAATTAAAGTGCACAGAACTTCTGTGATGCAAACTTCAATGAGCTCTGTTTCATAGGCTAACACATCACTTGTGCAGAGTTCAGCACTAACCTGTTCTTACATTTCCTTGTCTCAGGCAGGAATGCATTGACTGCAGATCACGGCGATGTAGGATAGCTGTAGAGCCTGAAACTTTGGTGTAACTGCTGTAGGCAGAAATTTGTGCTGTAATAACACAAATTAATAATACAATGTAGTAACACAAAATAATAATGATGGAGAACATCACTATTTCCTGCCACATCAGAAGCTTCCTATGCTGCTTCCCTTTCCCATTCCTAAAGGACTCTTCATCCTTGCACTGGAAGTGACTTAATCCCAAGAGCTCACAGATGTTTATTGCCTGTGGTGCTGAGGGCTAGGTGCTGTTCCCTCTGATTTTATTGTGCACTTCTCTGAAACTGAGCTGAATACATGAATGTTTTGTTGAATATTTAATTGGCTGAGTGATAGGAGATACCCTCAATGCTTTAACAAAGTAATTAAGTTGCATTTTCCGTTGTGCGCGTTGTGTGCAGTCGTGGTGTTAATTAGATCAGTATTACACCCTCAAATATTATCTTAGTCACAGAATATGCAAATAAATGTCTGTAGGAATGCATTGTGCTTAGTGATAGAGTTCTAAAACTCAATCTAATTGAAATATTTTATTTTCTACCTAATAGGGACCTGATCTTCCTTTGGAGTAAACTGCAGCTCAAATCTAACCCATCAAAACAAGTATTTGTGGACCAGTGCTACCAGCTTCTAAGAATTGCTACAAATGTCAGAGTAATTTTTCCTTTCATGAAAGTCATTAAGGATGAAGTGAGTTCTGTTTGTTTTTACCTCATCCACCATTCTTTTGGTAACCAGTTAAAGTAAAGAGAAGTGATGTTTATGTTGTGTAATGACCACTTCTTGTGGAAAGTTAAAGAAGAGGGGGTAGGGAAGGACACAATATTATCTTTAAAATTTTGTCAGGTTCCAAAATGGGCTCCAATATTATGATTATTTGTGTGGTTTAAAGATATTTTTTTTTTACTGAATTCCAAGTTTTTCTGTTTCTGCAGCAAGTTTGAGGAATAAGTCCATGGAATAAATATGAATGATTTATTGGTTGGTGGGGTTTTTTTTTCAGCCTGACCTCTAAAGGAAATAGGATTTGTGTAATTGTATACACCCTTCATCCTTGTTAAATTCTGAATCCTTTCACCTGTTCTAATCAAATCTGAAAAAAATGCTTAATATAACATAAAGGAAAAGACAGAATAATACAGGAGGAGACATTATTTTGCTTCAGAAAATTGTGCTGTATTTCATGCTTCAGATCTTAGCCTTGTTCTGCCCCATCTGCAAAACATATCACGTGCAATGCTTTGCATGCAGGCCTGAGTTGTTTCCCAGCAAATGTTATTTATCATTGACCTGACTTAACTGAGCTCCTTCATATTTTTTGCCCTAAATGAATTCTAAATTATTTTGTCAGATCTAAATGCAATAATTTGCTGCTATTCAAGGGTATGTATTCTAAAATGCTTGTGGTAATATTAATAATTCTATTTGCATCTGAATAGTCTTATTTTTTAATAACCCCTTACTTATGGAGCATTATCTGTATTTGTTAAAACGCATTTAAATATAGGAGATATTCATTACTTCCAAATTTCCTGTACCTCGTTTGACTTTAATCTGCTGCCTGTTGGGCAGTATATTTCTGATCATCCCTCTGAGTTCCATGTTCATGACAGGGCCCCTTGAATTGTGGAATAGAAGTTCTGCTCTTTGGAAGGATGGGTTATTAATTTTGGAAAATGAAGCCTTTTAGAATTCTTGGCCATGGGTTGTTATAGTTCCCCTGGTGGTTGTTCGAAACTGTGAGCAGTATTACCATGGTTTTTTTGTAATTCAAGCAAAAAAAGTTAGAACAGGGGCAAACTATAGAGGAACTGTTCAATTATAGTGTGAACAACCTGGGCAATGAAGAGGCAGACAGAAGATACTGATAGATCAGATATGATCTCTTGCAGTTTGGTTTATATCCCCAAATAATTGTCTTTAATTACAGAACTGCATGTGGCAGAGCTGAAGCTTTGTTGACAGTAGCTCTACAGCTTTCTGTGGAAACCATTTTTGTGTCTGTATTTATAGCCTTGTTTGAGTAACATTTAAAAATGTTCATGCCCTTGGGTGAAGTTTAGTAGGAGGATGCTTTCTGAACTCCTGCTTTACAACAGATGAATATAAATGCGTGGGATGTTTGGGAATTGTTGATGTACAGTGTAATTCCCTTCCTGCAGGTTGGTGAAGATGGCCTTCAGATCTGTGTGGAGATCTGTGGATGTGCCCTGCAGCTGGACCTCCGTGAAGATCCCAACATGAAAAGTCTTATTTATAAAGCAATCGCTCATTTCCTGCCAAATGACTTGGAGATCCTCAGAATTTGTGCTCTCTCCATCTTTTTCCTGGAGCGCACCTTGGAATCGTACTACACTGTTGAACATTTATATAAATGTGCAGATGAAGAATACAACGAGTGCACTAGTTCTGTCCAAAACCGCGTGCGGTTTGAGCTGCTTCCCATCTTGAAGAAAGGATTGTTTTTTGATCCCGAGTTTTGGAATTTCTTGATGATCAAGCAGAATTGTTTAGCATTATTGGGGGATAAAGCCTTGGATGGCTTGAGTGAAAGTACACTGGAAAACTCCCCTGCAAACACAGAGAAAACAGCAGAGTACAGGGCTCTGGGTGAGGAACGTGGCTGTTTGACAGATGTCAGTAATGGGGAGCTTGACCCTGAAAACTGCTCCGGAGCCCACTCCAAAGGGAATGCCAGAAAGAACCACCAGGCTCTGGAGGCACCCAAAATGTCAGATCAGACTGAACCGAGGCACCGCTGTGTGATCTGCAACAAGGAGTTCCTTGGGGATCACATAGTGAAACATGCACAAGCTCACCAAAAAAAGGGCAGCTTCTCCTGTGTGCTTTGCACCAGGAAGTTCAGGCAGAAAGGACTCATGCTGAAGCACTTAAGGAATCATGTCAGGAAGATAGAAAGGCAACATCTCGCTGCAGCTCTCGAGGCTGGTCAGGAGGCTCCTGCTCTTCATGAAGTGCAATGTTCTAGTGTTTCTGTGTCTCTTGAAAATGGGAATTCTGAGGGTTCCAAGGATACAGAACCAGAGGCTACAGTAGCTCCGAGTTCTGACCAGGTCCAGGAGGAGGCTGAGAATGCAGAACAGGTTTTTGATGCAGTGGAAAACCATCTCAGTGACCAGGAAGATGCTACTGAAAACAGTAGTGACAGCTGTTTTAATAATGCTCCTGATGCTTTAAGTACAGAGAGTTTGCCCGAGGATGATGAGAGCTCCAGTAAAGAGTCACCCATTCTGCATAAAGTGAATGGGGTGTTTTGCCCTCAAAAAGACATTGATGCTTTGGATGAGGAAGGAACCTTTAAGTGCCCTGCTAATGGTTGTGCTAGAGTGTTTAAAAAAATAAGATTCCTCAACAAACACGCCAGAAAAACTCATCCAACTGATCTGAAGGTGCAGCAGCATATAATGAAATGGAATAAAGGAAAATGCCGCTTCTGCCAGAGGAAATTTGCTGATTCCCAACATTTTATAGACCACCTGAAGAGACATGTGTATCCAAATGTTTACTTTTGTTTACACTTTAATTGTAATCAGAGATTTAAGCTGTTGACTGAGCTCACAGAACACACAAAAAGTCACAGTGTGTTTAAAGCTCAGTGCAATTTCTCAGACTGCTGTGAGCTATTTGAGGAGCTCCCTTTGCTGTATGAACATGAGGCTCAGCATTATTTAAATAAAACCCCAGAATGTTCAGAAGATGCAAGTGAAAAAGATTCTTCCGATGATCCTTCAGAACTTTGTAGTAACCAAGATGATGATGAATCCGTTAATGAAAAAGAAACTGTAGATTTACCAATTCCAACCTGGAAGTCAAGGAAAGATTCCGCAGAACCAAAGACATATATTCAAAGTGTGGAGAAAAAAGCAAATAATGTAATTCACAATGGAAATGAAAGCTCATCTGAGGGTAGTGCTCCAGTTTTAAGTTTGATAGACCAAAAGACACCCGTGTTACAGCCAAATCCTGAAAACTGTAATGTTGTTAGTGACCAACTGGTCAATGGGCACAGTGACCTGGATCAGACATCATCCAAGGCATCCCAGATACCTTTGGACAGAGTAGCAGATGACACAAGGACAGAAAATGGGTCAGTGTTACCAGTTTTACAGAATTGTCACGATGCACCACAAAATAATGCTCCTGCTGCCTCACAAGTACCTTCTAAACCAAATCAGACAACAGAGACTACTTCATATGGTGTCATCTTAACAAAACCCTACGTCAGACCCTTGCCTCCGAGTTACCTTGATGAACGTTACATTAGCATGCCAAAACGGAGAAAAATTTTGGCTGATGAAGTGGATGCTTATTCTGAACAAGATAAAATTTGTAGCAAATCAACAGAAAGATTTAGATGTGGCAACTGCTTGACCATCTACTGTAATTCAGAAGCACTTGAGGCTCACCTTGCACAAAAGAAGTGTCAGACGCTCTTTGGATTCGATTCAGATGATGAAAGTAAGTCCTGCAGTCCTTCTGTGTTGGTCTCTTTGGCAGGAAATAACAATCAGAAAATGGCCTTTAAAAACAGGAATAGGTAAGACAGACACTAATTAAATCACAGTACTCTGCTAAATTGGAAGTTTAAATTGGACATGCTGTTCAGCATGAAAAAGAGGTGGTGAGAATTTGTAGGCAACTAATGGAAAAGACCTCTGATAAAACAGAATGGGGTAATTCAATCAATCTGTCTTTCCTGGCATGTTTGAAACTAAATGTGTTGAAAAATATAAGCAGTGTTCTAGATTAAGGAATGATTTACGTTCTGGCCTTTTCTCTTTTACAGGTGCCTGATTCAGTGTTGTGGAGAAAAGTATCAGATGAGGAGTGGTGTAAGGAAACACTACATGAAGAAGCATCAGTTTGTTTCCCAGTTGGCCTTAATCATGAAGCAGTCTCAAATTCCTGTAGAAAAACGTGACCTTGATAAAGACAAAGCACATTTTCTAGACAAAACTCACAGAGGAGTAATAGGAGCTCTGCAGGTCTGGAGTCCAGAAAAGTTGCTACAAAATCCCCAAAGTACCAGTTATCCAAAAAAAGCCATGTTCATTCCAAATGTATGATTGAAGCTTAATGGCACAGCTTTTCTAGCATGACAATTGAAGGACAATAAGGCATAGAGGTGAGCAGGCAGAGAAAGCAGAAGTGTTCATTGCCTTGTGGAAATCAAATCAGCCAGTTCTGCAAGCTGATTTAGTATGTGTGGCTGAAGGGTACCTGTCCACACAGCTGGGCAGGAATCATTCAAGGAGGTGTTACATTCTTGCCCTATGGATAAATGCATAAAGAAACCATGCATTCTTTTTTTCAAAGTTTGAGTGTGTGAGTCCATTATCTGCTCGAAAGCATGGAGCTCATTTCATAAACTTCTACTCAGAATCCAAAGAGGAATGTGGAAAGAAATCTTGAGATAGCTGGGATGCTGGAATAGCCAAAAACTTGAAATACAGAACATGCAGGAAAAAGGGAGTTGATGTGATTTTGTGTGAGACACAGACACAGTGGAAATCAGATGCATGCAGGAGAAGCCCTTTGCAAGGCTGAGGTAAAAGTGTCCTGTGAAACATCTGCTGTAGGTGTGGGAAGACCAACATGAGTGGTTGCTAGATTGTGTGGATATTAACAGCAGCTGATGGAAACAAATCCAGAATGTTAAGGGATTAAGCTTGAATTACAGAGCAGAGTTAAACTAATGTTCTGCAAGTCCAGAGGTCCCTCAGCTGTTGGTAGGACTGACAAGAACTTGAGAAGACAAACAAAAACAGAGCACATCAGGCTGGGGTGAACAGAAAGGTCAGGAAGAGGCTGTTTCCCATCTGTGATGTTGCTTCATGGTGGTGGGCCACAACTCAGCACTGTCACTATTTATTCACTGTCTAGAAAGGAGAAAACAGGGCTCCTCTCAACCTTGAAGACACATTGCAACCCTCTTTAGTAGCATCCCTTGAAAGGAGAGCCTTTCCCAGAAGCTGGTGAAGGAGTTATTTAAATGTTAAGCACTTTATTCACAATTCACTGTTCATAGAAACAATCAGAATGTGAAGACAGGAAATAGGAGTCCTTCAGCTCTACAAGAACAGAAATACAGAAGATTTTGAAACCAAAAAGATGCTGTTGTAATTTTTGGTCTTCCTACCCTAAAGCAGAGGTGTGGCAAACATGCACATTGTCCAATTACTGTGCTACTTTCTCCTCTAATTTATCTTACACTGTCTTGCCACGTAATATTTCTTTTATTTGGGATCCTGTTCTGTGAAAATTGTAATGGGATTGTAGGCAGGGGAGGCACAGGGGTTGAAAACTGGTGTTCAGAGTCATTCCAGAAATGCAGGACAGCACAGAGCAATTGTTGCTGCTCAGCTGTCACTGAAGAGTTCAGCACAGTGTGTGTAGGGCTGGAATCAACTGTGTGAAAATTAGTGAGTGAAAAATCAGGGGGTGCAAAACCCCCCCTGTTCATTGTAGCAGTGGCTCACACTTGCAAACCCAAGGGTTTCTCTGTAAGATAGGCTGTGACATAGTTCTGGAACATAAACTCAGTAGTGATGCCTCTGCTGATAATCCTCTGTGGAAGTAAACAGATATTTGCATTAGTTCTGCTTGCTTTCCCCTTCCAGCGAGGTAAAAAGAACGCAAATTCAAAATCATGCTCGTGAATCCTAGAAGATTTTTGCCTTAACTTTGAGTTGGGTTAACATAAAAGGTTATAAAATTATGATCACAGGTATGTGTGCATTACATGAATCCCAGTTATGGCCCACTTCCAGAGATTTGTATGATGTTTGAGGCACCAAAGAATTTTTTTTTGCAGTTGCAAAAAACCTGATTTAAATGCATCAGTCATTATATATACATATATATACACTATATATATATATTTACATGTATAAATACATTAAAAGTTTTAAACATAAAGTTAATGGGGTCCTTATCAGACAAATGCACTTTCACATTTTTTTATTTTCAAGATACCAACTAATTTTTAAGGACCCAGTTACTATGTTGAATGTTCCCAGGCTCCCCCTTCTTTCCTTAACATTGCTTAAATATATTTGGAAAAAAAAATATTAATTTTAAAGTATTACAGTTCTGAACATCTGAAAACTGAGTCAACAAAGATACAACAAAGATGTTTGTGTAAAATCTTTTCAATGTACCTTTTAATCTTTGGTGCTTTTTTGCCTTTTCCCTGGAGCTCCATGTGTTTGAAGATGCTTTAAAAACATGATTGAGACATGTATTATCTTTGGTTTAAATGTGTAGATAAATGCATCTGTGTACATGCATAAACTGTGACCATAATTTTTTGTACCTGCATTAAAGTAATTTTTGTTCAAAGATGCTTTTCTGGGACACTACCATTTGTTTCTATCATGTATTCAGTTTATACACTCTGGAGAATAGGAAATAGGAATTCTTACATAGGTGAAGATGAGCATCAGCTAACAATTATCAGGAATCTGTTAAATTGACTTAAAGCAGCAAGTGGGTGGTAACATTTTAAATTAATGACTTTTACTTCAAAAGACATTGGATTTTCTTTAAGCTACTCTCTGATACCTGTTGCTATTCTCAGATAATTGCAGTATTGAGCAACTTTAATCAGAAGCAAAAAGATACTTGGATCATGTGTGGAATAATTCTAATCACGTGTTGAATAATTCTCCATGCTTTTTAAGGATTCTTTAATATCTTGATTATTACCCCATACTAAGCCTGCAACTTCTAGGGCTGAAAACAGGTTACAAATCTTGAAAGTTTGGGGTTTTTTGGTTGATTTTTTTTTTCCCCCCCAGGCATTAAGCATTGTGTGATATAATTGGAAACCCTTCGAGACGTATCACTTTGATTCAATAAATCCTGAAGTACATGTGTAATGTAAACCTCCAACTACCCTAAAGCTGCCTGAAGTTATACATGAGTTTAGGAGCTCTGTTGGATCAAAGTTTGTGCAATTCAGTGCTGATAATTGTATTTAATGACATTCTTCCAGTTGGATTTGGACTTTCTTTTTAAGGCTGTCTCCTCTAACCCCATCATGTTTCTCTGTAAAGGTCATGTAATTTCTAATTTCAAAAAGCTGCCGCTTGGTGAAGGCACCTTTCACAAAAAAAAAAGGAATACTGAAAGTAGGTTGCAAGTGGTCATATCTGTGGGGCAAGGTCACTGGTACTTTGGTTATTTAGCCATATTCATTAAAATGATATGAATTGTATAGTTTGGATAATTTATAACATTAAACTTTGTGATTTTAATATCACATGGAAGGTTCAGCTGTACTCATTTCTTTTATTGTTTAACAGCAGTGCTATGGACAAAAGACCCAAAGGGGGTGGTAGTGTTACTATTTTCTTAATTTATTTGGTACTGTATAACACCTTTCTGATTAAATGCAGTGTATGCATTTTGGGACTCTTAATTTGTAAAAGCTGTTACAGGTTCAGCAAGAAAGGAAATTTGTGCTTCCTTGTTGAATGTTAAATTATTTTACTTTGCATTTTATATAAGAGTACAAATTAAAACTGAGCCATCAAACTGCAATAAATCTACAGTAGTGTTTCATTTTAAAAACCTTTTGTACTGTACATAGATTTGTTCAATAAAACATTGTCTTTGTTGTTGATAGAAACTGATCTCGTCTTTTGGAGAATCACTCTGGAAATGCTGCTGTGTTATGTTGGTTGCATGGCACCTGTGTGAAGATGCCAGGTCTTGATGTTCCAGGTGTGTGGATATTTGGATTTGAATAGACCAAGCTTCAAAATGGGGGCAGCAGTCAATTCCTAGGGCTCAAAATCCAAATTTGGGGCCATAGACAAGTCTGGGTGCAGCTGTTTTAAGATATCTCTGCTTCTTATTAGTTGTGAAGTCCAGATGTAAAGACAGCGTAGCTGCTTTTTATTTTTTGCTTCAGAAAGTTCAATTCTGCCCTCTGAAATTACTGGATAATTTAGATTTATTATTCACAGCCCTGTAAATTGTTCATTTTCTTTGCAGATTTTGACTGTCTTCTGCAAAATTTTGGATGGTGATTTTTGTTGTGTGTGTGTAACTTCAAACTTACCTTGATTTTCTACTTTGGATAATTTTGGCAAGGTCCTTACCTGAGGAAGTTAAGTGTGGGTGTAAGGGTAAGGGGCCTCAGGTACATTTTGCCAGCAAAAATATTTATCAAAATGGCAACGTGTACAGAAACCATTTGATAAATTCATTGTTGAATGTATTAGCACCAAATGTAAACTTCTATGCCCCTCCTCAGATGGACAGGAGAGAGAAAATACACAAAAGCCCTTGTAGTCACTGCTTGAATTACGACAGCAATTTAATGTTACAAGAGTTCTGTTCACCTTTGGTTTATATAGGCTAATAATTTTCCTGTTTTTTTCCCCTTTGGGAATTCCAGTTCCTGCTCAATGCTCAAGTCAATTAAAACTTTGAATAAAACTGTGTAGGGAATTCTGAGTTATGACAAAGAGATGCAAGAAATGAAACCTGCTTCTGAGATTACCCCATTTCCAACCCCTCCAAAGGGGAAGCACTTAAAAAGTAAAATAATATATAAATATATTATAAATAGTTATAAATCATTCTGCTGAAAGGGCTAGTCTTGGTTTAGAACAGGAAAGGGGCTGTGGGGAGGCTTCAGTTCTGAATATTGGAAAGTCTATCCCATCTCCCTGATGCCAATGCACTTTTCCTCTCTAAGGTTTAATGGGAATGTGATCATTCCGAGGCACCCTGCCCCTCCCTTCTCCCCCACTGCCCCCTCAATTCTTACTAAAAAACCACAGCAAACATCTCAATCTAATTTTAAAAATGGCATCTTGATGATGGTTGGGGATTTTTTCCCCTGAATTCCATAAGATTTGGTTAGGTATTACTGCCTTGAAGGCTACAAATCTAAAAAGGTTTATTGAAGCATAAGCAAAATGAAACAAAGGTAATTTGTATTTCTCAGGTGCACTTTCTAATTTTTAGTTTGCAGGATTGATACTAATCAAGCATATTAAATCAATGTACACATGAGGGGAAGTTTGGCACAGCAGACAATAAGCGTTATTACGTTAAATCTTTCCAGATGCTTCAAGACTGAATTTTTATCTGAATGTTGAACTTCAGATTCATGGGCAAAATGGGTTCAGGTGTCTCTGGCTTATATGGAATTCATTGCTGCAGCTCAAGAGAACAGCTATTACCCAAGCTGAATGTGTGTTCGTTTTCCTTCTGATCAGCCTGGGAGAGCTGCATGGACTTTTTTTAGGTCTCAAAGAAAATCATCTAAAATACAGGCATAAGGAATGTGTTCTCTGTTCTCATCAGTGTTCTGTCATAGGTTTACAAGGTCTTGAGGGCAGGCATTGCTTACTATAGCTCTGAGCAGAGCCCACTAACGATGAGTCCAGTTGTTTGTGCAACAGCATCATCGGTAATTTTAACGTGGTTCTTCTGTGTGTCTTTACAGACTCTGGATCTTCCTGGTTTTGAAATTCTAGGCAGCTTTAGCACGAAAAGGGGGCCTCCTTACACATCCATGTTAAATTTTGGGGTGGAGGAGAGTGTTGGCTTTTTCTGCCACACAGGTCAAGCACTTGTTGCACCTTTATTTTCCTTGGCACGTAGCTTATGATGTTGAGCTCAGCTGAAGGTTCTGCTGTCTTCTGTTCCCTTTTTTGTTCATCTTTCCTCCTTTCTCTTTTCTCTCATTTATGGAGTGTTGATCACTGGTTGTTCTGCCCCTGACAGAGAAAATAGTGCTGAGTGGAAGAGTTGAGAGCTTGCATTTAGTAAAAAATCATCTTTAGCTCATAGGACTTCGTTTCCTTGAGCAGGTGCTGTGTTGTTGGATGTCCCATTCCTGGGGACATGCACCACTTGGGAACATGCAGTTCTTCGCTCAGTCTCAAGTGGAGGACTTGACTGATGCCCACAGGGGCTGCATCTCAGATGTTCAGGGATGGCTTGGTCCAGATGAAGTGACTCGCTGTAGAAATCATAGAATGACACCAGGGAATATCTTGAGCTGGACGGGACCCAGAAGGATCACAGAGTCCAACTGCTGGCGCTGCACAGCACCCGCTGAGAGTCACGCCCTGTGCTAAGAGCATTGTCCAGAGGCTGCTTGAACTCTGCCAGGCTGGTGCTGGGGAGAAGAGCCTTTTTCTGATATCCAGCCTAAAGCTGCCCTGATGAAACTTCCGTGCCATTCTCTCGCGTCCTGTCACTGTCGCCACGGACAGAGCAGTGTCTGTCCCTCCTCTTCGCCTCTCGAGGATGTTGTCACTGCAGCCAGGTCTCCTCTTGTCCAGCTGAAGTGACCAAGCGCTCCTCACACAGCTTCTCCTCAGGCTTTTCCCCATCTTTGTTGCCTTCCCTTGGACACCCTCTAACCTCTATAACCTGCCTATACTGCGGTGCCAGAGCTGCCCGCAGGACAGGGATGCGGTGCTGCTCTCCAGCAGCGCGCTCCGCAGAGCTCATCACGACAACTTCCCCACGCGCCGGAAGGGCAGGGTGTACTCGGTTACAAATTCTCCATCTGTTTAACACACAGCCCGCACTTCTAAGCCCGCCTCCTGGTGCCTTCGCGGGCGGCTTCTCCGTGCGGAACCTCGCTGCCGGCCGCGTCTTTCCAGCCGGCGCCGGGCGGGGCGGCCATGGCGGGCCCGGGGCTGAGCGAGCGGGAGCGGGCGGGCTGCCGCGACCTGCTGGGGCTCCTGCACACCGAGGAGCTGCTGGCGCTCACCGACACCGTCACCAACCGCCTGGTGCACCCCGAGAGCCGCCAAGGTGCGCGGGCAGCGNCCCCGGGCCCGGCGGGCGGGGCTGCCCGGGGGTCGGGGCTGCGGGAGCGGGGGTGGCTGCCGGGAGCCTTCTCCTGCACAGCCCGGCAGCTCCGGGGCTTGGCTGCTCGGAGCCTGGGGCTGCTCAGGCCGAGCGAGTTGCGGTGGCGACGGGCTCGGAGCAGATCCTCAGCTCTCAAGCGCATCTTTTCCCTCTCTCTTTTCATCTCAGACCCCTGCAGCGAGCTGTGCCCCCTTAGTGGTTAAAAGCATTGGAAGCTCAGAAGTCTCTCGCTATTGGCGTCAATCACATTTGCTTTCAGGTTTTAAAAGGGTAAAACACGAATCTAACATTGGGCTTATTTTTTTGCAGAACGCTTCCAGTTGTGACCATCCCCCGTCAGTTTGTTGAGATTTGTTTCGTAAAACTTGATTTTTTATGTGAGTTACCTGAGGCCACTCGGTTGCCCTGAAATATGCGCATCCCAAAGCCTTGAGTATGTTTCATGTGATGTAACTAGGACCTGTAAGATTTGCCCTACAAATTTCTTTAAAAGGTCTTTTGCATGCAGTTTTTTCCTTACCTTTTTTATCTACTTTTTTCAGTGGTTGTAGATTCCATGAATAGATTTTTGTGTTTTACCTTTAGCTGTTTCTTTCTGGTTAGATTTAGGGTTTTTATAGGTCCCATGTTAAGTACCAGCCTCAGTTCAGATGGGAACTGCCTGCTGCAACTGCTTTGAAAGCGAAATTAAGTTTGTCATGTTTCCTTATTCTACCACAGAGCCTTGCAGCTGAATGTTTTAATTGTTGCATTTCAATGCACTGTTGTTGTGCTAGGATGCATTTCCTTATGAACATGGGAGCTGTAATCACATTAGTGTGGAAATAAAACAGATTTAATTCCATGTCCAGCAGCCTTCAGGAAGGAGGTGGAACCTCACTTTCACAAACTACTGTACATTGCTGAAACACTTTACTGGAATTCTTGTTCAAGAAATGCTTGCAAGCCCTTGGGTATATTCTGTGTCTGATATGATGAGGCCAGATTTCAGTTTACAAACAAATTTTCAGTCTCTTCATGGCACGTCACTGCCTCTTGTACTGTGTTTGAAGGTCAGGAGTTTAAGAAATGGCTTAGATTTGGGGTTTAATTATGGAAGAAGCTACCACTAACTTCAATTTCTTTCCATGCAGAGGCCATTGATGCCATCCTGGTGTACAGCCAAAACGTGGAAGAACTCTTGAGGCGCAGGAAAGTCTACAGAGAAATCATCTTTAAGTACTTGGCAGCGCAGGGGATTGCCGTGCCTCCTTCCTCGGAGAAGCACCTCCTGATTGAGCGAGTGAGGCAGCTCTGGAGCGGGCAGCTCACAGCTCGAGCCTCGCAGCCCGGGCACAGAAAGCCTCCTGCACAGGTGGGTGCTGCTTGCTGGAAATCCCTGAGGCTGCTCAGCATTGCTTTCACCATGGAAATGTGGCTCTGCACCTGTAGGAAAGTCCCAAATCTTTTTAACTGTTGGTTGGTTTTGTTTCAGTTGGGTTTGTTTGTTTTTTTTTTTTAAATTACAGCATCTAAAGGTGTCTGCTCCGTTTTCCACAGTATTTGAGCTCTGATGTGCGGAATCTTCTCCATGCTTTGAATTTTTGAACTGTCCTACAATCTAAAATAGAGGCTATTCACAGATAGTTTTGTGGGTTCATGGACAACTGAAAACGGTATGAATGGCACAGAAATCCTGCAGAGACCCTTATGGTTTTAGTGAATTTATATATTGTGAAAATGTGCAGTTTCCAGCAGTGCCAGGTCGGTGCCATTTGTTTTCCCTTGGTATTTGTAGCACTTACTACAGAGTAAGGAATTGTGTTTTGGCAATAACGGGTTATTTTGAAGTTAGAAATGTTGACATTTAGCAAATCCTCGTGATGTAACGGCCTTTCAGGGGTTTCTTTGTTTTGGGTATTTGGCCACCTTGCTGTAGTTCAGAGCCCTCATGGGCAACAGCCCCATCTCCTGGCCTCTGAGAGCTCTGTCCCTGTTGAGAGCCTGTTGCACTGAGCTTTCACTCAGGGATTAATTAGGATATAGCTGAGAATTGTTTTCAAAACAATTTTCTGTGTGCATAATTTGGGGGGGAAAAAAAGGTTTCCCTTAGCAAAGTTCTGTGGTTGATGGCACATAAATGAAGTACTTAAAACACATTCACAAATTAAAAGAAAGTCAGTTGATTGATTTATCACATCTTTCTTTGCATTTGTTTTCTCTTAATTCTCATCTCATGTTTCTTCACCACTTTGAAGAAATGGGAAACCCGAACCTATGTAACAGAATTGGAAATTAATTCCAACCTGTGGTGAAACAAATACAGCATTTCTATATAGAAATCTCCTAACTTTACATGCTTAATTACTTAATGTTTGTAACACAATTTAATACTTACTTGACTTCAGTGTTGGCAAACTTGACACTTGATTTACTTCTAAAAAAAGTCTTGGTGTCAAGTCACAAGTACTGAGAAGCCCTACAAAGTAACTGCACATTTAGTTCCAGAAAATGTCACCTTACATCCTTCCCCTGGCCTTTTTCAGTAGGACCAGGATTTTCCTCTTTGTTTATAAACAGCCCAAGACACTGAAGCACTTTCCAGATGTGATCAAGGAACCTGTCCTGGTTCTCTAGATAAGATAATCGTGTTTGTAAAAACAAATGAGATTTTATATTTGGTGTTTCTCTTCAGGCGGTCTGGCTCAGAACATTTAAACAGTTTAATATAAGTATGTGCATGATTTGATGTTTTTCGAAGAGATTATCTTGCTAAACAGTTCTAAGAAAAAAATGTGCTTGGTTGCAGAGTCATGGAGACGGACAGAAGTCACCACAAGATGACATTGGTGGTCTAGGAGGAGAATTCTGCCAGTGGTACTTTGAACTCCTGAACTCTCAGCATCCTTTGGGAATAAAATCAGAAGAAACATGGGGACCACAGCATTTTTGGGAGGACGCCAAACTGAAGTTCTGCTACAACACGTTGGAAAAAAACGTGGAGCAGTACGTGGGTGCAGCCATGGTGAGCCTGCGCCTGCAGTCCCTGGTGAGAGAAGAATGTCTCCTCTTCAACCCCAACCTGCATTCCAACGGCCTGAAATGTGCCATGTCCCCTCATGGGCTGGTGCTGGTGGCAGTGGCTGGCACAGTGCACAGGGACAATGCTTGCCTGGGGGTCTTTGAGCAAATCTTTGGGCTCATCAGCTGCCCCATGAGGAGTAACACCTGGAAAATCAAACTGGTGAACCTGAAAATCGTGGGACAGAACACTCTGGAGCCTGGGATGCAAATCGAAGAACCTTCCATAAAATATGAGCCAAACGAACTGAGAGAGTTCTACGATGGGAATGAACTGACTGTGTTTGAACCTCAGAAATTCTGAGCATTTTGTCACAGTTGGGTGAGGGGCTGGGTTGTTGCTGCCATGCAGTTTCTCGTCGCTGAGTAAGATTTGCTGGGAGGCAAAGTGAGATACAGGGTATTAACATAGCTGGTGAGTGTGGGCACCTTTCCAAGAGCTAACAAATATTTTGAGGGTATTTAGGTTTTGCACTGTCATTAGAGTGGAGTTTGGTTATTCATGGTTACATTTAAATATGGATTGACAGCAGTGTATTATGAGGGGTTCACAGACTACAAATTCTCTTCTGGACACCAGTTGAAACTCTCACCTGAGCTGTAGCAGGAAGTCATTGCACCTGGCTTTAGGAATTTGGGAGGGGGAAGTGTCCAAATGGGCATCTCAGTCCCAAGGAAACCAATACAAACCCCAAAACAAAACACTGTGAATGGAGGCAGCTGCTGTAGGTGTTCTAAACATGGTTTCATGGGACAGTGCAGGGAACTTGGCATTGTGAAAGTCTTTATTTTTAACTTCTCTGCATTCATGGCTTCCTGTCCTTTTACCTTAGGGTTCCAGCTTTGTCATGGATACACAAAAATTGTTCTGCCTGTGCCCCAGGCAGACAAGTTTGAGATGGTTGCCCATTTCTAGCACGGACTGTCTTGGATCAAGAACTTAATTTCAAAACTTGCAGCAACACTGTATGAACCAAATGCTCTGATAGTTATTTTGTATATAATTACAACAGAGTTCTTAACATAATAGTTGTGATTTTTATATGTTTCCTCAAAATAATTGTTTTGTTTACTCTGAGCTGCTTTATTACAGGTACTGGAAGTCAATTTGTTACCTCTGAGTGGTTACAATGATAGGTCATGGTAAGAAAAGTATCCAGTTACTGTTTCATAACTGAAATTATTGCTAGTGTAAAACTTGATTTTTTTAGCTCTATTTATTTATAAGGGATTAGAGGTGAAACGAGGTGAAAGCTTCTTTTCCTCCATCTTGTTTGCATTGTTTGGGAGTTCTGTTTTAATTTTCTGGCTTCATTTCAAGTTCTGAAAACATAAACATTCCCCATAACTTAGCAAAACCAAAAGAACAGTTCCTAGGTTCATCATGGTAAAGTGTGTCTGGGTCAGAGGAAACAAGAAGGTTCAGGTATGCATAGAACTGATTTTTATGAACAGTCTGAATCTTGCCTTCTCCTTAAAGTAATCTCTTTCCTAAGCAAAAGTTCAAATACTGTGTTGGAATGTTCTTTCTCAATAAACAGCTGAGTCATGGCTTCTTCAGCTACTGATGCACAATAAATAAAAATCAACCAAAATTTAAAATGTGGAAGAAGAGTTTTGTCACCCACGTTGAAATTTACTGTCTGAGATTCCACGAAATATTTTGTTGTTTTGATTTGTAACTGGCAGCAGGGCTGTTCCTTTCATCAGTGTGTTAAATACAAAACCATTCCAGTTCTTTATGCTTGAGAAGTTCAGAGTGCTGAATCCAAGGAGCAGCGTGGAAAATCAGCTTTTTACTGAGCCTGGTACCTCATGGACTTGTCCTGACTCCTTCAGTCCTACACAGAGTGCTCAGGAAAATGTTAAATTGTCACAGCCTTGTGAGCTCTGTAAATCCCTGTTCTGTGGCAGTGGAGTGGGTGCTCTGTGATTTTTTGATGACCTGTTGTGCAGCTGATCAGGCTCTTCAGAGCCTGCCTGTGCTCCTTAGCTGCTGCATGAGAACTGCTTTCCTCATGTGATATCTTGGATATTTTTCTAGTGCTGTGGTGATTGTTTATAATAAATATCCTTACTGAGAGTTCCAAATTCAATTCTCAAGTCATTGTCACAGGCAGAATTTTTTAAGAGTAGAAAAATATTGTATGGCAAATGTGAGAAGGTACTTTTAGCTTAACTTTGATTTTAGGAAAAGGTTAGGACTTGTTAAATGGAGCTGAAATTGTTTCTGGACTTGTTTAAATTGAGCTGGACTTGTTTCAAAAAGCTGAAATATTTATAGAAGTGATTTCATCCCTCTTTCTAGATGCTGCTGTTCAGAGGTGGAGTAATTAATTGTTGATTTACCCTTGGAAGCACTGGACATTTTAGTTGTATCTAGGAGATTGAAAAAAATTAAGTAAAATTCATTCAAAATGGTTTTCATCCATTTTCCTCTGCTTCCTGTCACAACAAATATTTTCAATAACAGTTTCTTATGTCTGTCACTACCACTTAAACTGCAATGCTAAATTTGTGCTTTCTAGATCTCTCTCTGGTAAATAACTGGATAAAAAGCAAAGTCTGATTTGCAGCAAAGCATGTGGAACTCTGAATGTTAAACAGTGGAAATCACATCCCTCTGTGCTTTCTTTGGATGCTCTCCATGAAATGAAGTTTTTAAGTGTATTCCTGAATTTTTAAAAGGTGTCTAATAGTCCTCATCTGTCTAGACTTTATAATTTTTTATTCTGCTGGTTTTTTTCCTGCTACAATTGTCTTCATTAAGACAGGAAATCTTTTACATTCCCTCGTCACAAGGTGCTTCTGCTTCTTTCTGCATTGCTTGCTGTTTTCTTGCAATCCATTATCTACCTTGACAGCTTGTTCTTTTTCCCCTAAGAATTAGATAAGGGTAAATTCTGCAAGGTGACCAAATTCTGTAAAAAGAGAAATACAGGCCTTCAGTAAAGATTTTAACGACCATAGGATTTTGCTCTTGCAACGTAATTCAGTTTTCAAAGCATTTTGAAGACTTCCTGCAGCTTGGAAGTTTCTTTTCTTTTGCAGGGCACGAAGTAGAAACCTGAAGTGAAATGTGGGTGTAACAGCAGGAGTGATGGCAGTGCTGTCGCCATCCCTGCTCCTGCAGGAGATCCAGGGGCTTGCTGGAATCTCAGCAGGGACAGGAGCGGCCCCTGGGTGACATCTGGTGGCAGATCCGTCCCTTGCCTGGAGCTGCAGTCCCGACGAGACCGTGCACGACAGGCTGCTCTATCCCATTCCTCGCTGGCAACAAAATGCCTTGAAACTCCCACGTTCCCACTTGCCTTGATCTAAAGGGAAGCCTGAAGGGAATCTCTCAGCCCTTGAGAAGCACCTGGAAGGATTTTGGAAAATTTCAACCCATCTGAGGTGCCAAGCTGTGATTTTCAGGATACCTGTTGTTCTAGGGTTGTAGAGGAAACATGGTGATGATAAGAAGGTTTCCTGGTGATAAAATCCCAACTGACTTGTTAACAAATGCATTTCTTCTGGCATCTGCTTCCCTTATTTGTTATTTTTTTTCCCTCATTATACCTGGCTCTGATGAGTGGGATCTTTAAGGCAGCAGTGTTGCTTTTTCTGAATTTTGCTTTTAACTGCAAATCTTCATCAGCTCTCGTGCCCAAGGAGAGAAGGATTGCCTTCATTCAGAGCTGAATCATGCTGTACATTCTTTTTCTTCCCCAGTTCTTAGTGAAAATGCCAAGGAAACAGCCAAATAAAATAGATTAGAAATTGTGTCTGAACAGAGCAGCTAGACATATCCAACCCATAACCTTTTGTGTAGAGAATGAAGACTAAGAAACTTCCTATGCTGCCTGGATAAACTTCCAGAAAGAACAAAAATACAGCATTTATTGGGCTTGTTTCCAGTAGAAACCCTTACAGATTTAGAGATGTGGGATAGAACAAAGCCGAGATTTTTGTGAAAGCGATGTTTGTGCACAGGCATCTGCTGGAAGGAGCAGGGAATGTGTAATTCCTGCACAGCCACCTCTTCTCTGCCCTCTGAGAGCATAAATTGCAGGGGAAATAACATCATGTTGTACATGCTGCCATAAATCACTCATTTAATAGCCAGTAACAGCCAGAGCTGCTCATTGAGATGAGGTTTGGGTGCCTTGCCAGCATTTCCCCTCATAAGACTGTTGAGAAAGGAAATGGTGATTTTTGATAATTTGACTGTGATTTAACAAAACAGAGGCTCATCTTTGATACCTGAGGTTTCTTCCTCCTCAGCTGCTGAAGTCTCTTGTCCCTCAGGATGCACAGGAGCAGCTTTCAGGTAAGGAATGAGCGAATAAACAGGGATCTTCCACCAGGAGAGGTGGCAGCACCTCCTTTGCTGTAAGAACTGTGGAACTGAGTAAAACTTGCAGGTGCCACATCCACATCTTGTTGAAAACTTCCAGGGCTGGTGATTCCACCAATTCCCTGAGCAGCCTGCCCATGTCTGACCACTTTTGCACTGAGGAAATTTTTCATAATATCTAATCTAAGCCTCTCCTGGCACAAGTTGAGACCATTTTCCTCCCTGGGAAAAGAGAATGATCCCTGACCTCACTGCACCCTCCTTTTAGGGACGATAAGGTCCCCCTGAGCCTTCTCCAGGCTGAACAACCCCAGATCCCTCAACTGGTCCACATCAGACTTGTGCCCCAGCCCTTTCCCATCTCTGTTCCCTTCTTTGGACACACCTCAGCCCCTCAATGTCTTTCTTCTGTTTCAGAAGCCTGTAGAAAATCCTCTGAAGCAGCCTGGATAACTCCAAGTGTGCTGTTTGAATACCACGTTAGAATTCCAAAACACCAAACCAAATGCTTGGATTTTTCCTCTTGGCAAATTGCAGAACCTCCCAAGCACGAGGAAAAACGTGTTCTTGTGTTCTGTCTTGACAGCTCTCACAGCCCTTACTGAAAAGGTTCTTTGAGGTTGTCACTGGGTCTTTTGGGTGAGTGCTGCACTGAGGTTTCTGCTTTGTCTGGCTGTTGTGTCCTAGAGTGAGCCCTTTACAGTGTCCTGCGTGCTTCTGCTGCAGGAAACACTTCAGTGCCAGTCAGGAGGCTGCTTTTGAAGAAAATGCTGCGTTTGCTGCCACACCCACAGTCACTGTGGTCTGATTCACGTTACAGGGCATTCACTCTGGAGTTCCCTCGGGACAAAACTGGACCAGGGGGATCCTGCAGCCCTGTGGCCAGGGCACCCTGCTCTCTGTGAGGCACTCGGGCTGCAGGACCACCCTGGAGCTGGCAGGAGCCCCCCAACACATTCAGATGCTGGCAGCATCTCAGCAACAGCTGTTTCATGCTCCTGTTGCACAGCACTGTTTGCTAATGTAAACACAGCTTAAGGGTGATGAAAACGGTAATATGGCCTCCTCAGGACTAAATTAAATTAGTTTTCATCCTAATGCCTTCTTAAAATGTGTGTGTGTATATGTATGTACACAGATATTTTGAACAAGACTTTCTCTCACTTTCTAGCATTTCCCTTACAGGATTTATATTTCAAATGGAGTAATTGTCAGCTCCTCTTTAACAGCAATAAGCATAAGACATCATGTCAGTACTTGTTCATCTACTCCTTTTTCTCAGCTCATTAGTGTTATTTATTGCCTGGCTGGATTTTGAGTATTAATGAATTCTCCTCAAAGTTTGCATTTTTTATTGAAATAAATCGATCCGTTTAATATCTCTTCAGTAATTATGTGTTTAGATATATTTGCACAGTGCCCCAGCTCTAACAAGATTAGTGGTAGGAAAATCCCATTCTGCAGATTAGCGTGATGGATTGAGTTGAACTTTAGGATTTTCCTCTGGTGCTTCATTACAAAGGTTTATTACAGAAAAACACTTTGTCTTCAATTACTTGCTGGCTGATGTGCATCTGAAAGGCTCAGATGAGCAGTCAATTTTTTTTGTCTGAAATTAGAAACACTAGCTTATGAGATACGAAGTCTTTAAATGCTGCCATTAGAAATACATCTTATGACACTAAAAGGATCTCAGTATTTTCAGTTTGCAATTCAATTTTCCATTTTGTCACATCTGGGACATCCTGACAGTGACCAAACCATCAGCTCTCTGCATGGCCTCTTGCAAAGGGTGATGATGGCAGTGTCTGCATCCCCAGCAGCAGCACTGGCATGACCTGAGGAACTTTTATGTGGCTGAATTTGCTGCAAATTAACACAAATTTCAGTTGCTGATTTGAGGGGCGAGAATAAAGGAAACAAATTAAGAAACCCACTTTGGGAAACCCCATTTCTCTCCCTTCCCCAGGGTCAGCTTCAGTCAAACACTTTCCTGGTCTCCTCATCCTTTGCTGGGCATTACCTTCAGTCCCTTGGGAGCATCCCTGCCCTGCCCAGGGGATCAGGGAATTGCAGCCCCTCAGGGATGTCACACAGCCCCGTGTGGCTTGGCTGTGGTGCCTCAGGGTTGTCCCTGCCTCAGCTTTGGCATGGAGCGCTTCCTTCCATCTGTGCCCCAACAAGGTCTCCTTCCACAATGTCTCCTGCATCTTCCAGCCCCTTGCAGCTGCCGCTCCCTTGAAACTCGCCTGGGGTGCTGTGGGTTCCCCTGGCCGCCTGCAGGCCCGTTTCTCCATTAAAACTTGTGTTGGTGACAGAAACTGATGAATATCTGAGTGCTACCATGGCACAGATGACTTTGCAGCTACTGTAATAATCATAAAAGTCTCCTTCCAGCTGCTTTCCCCAGATATAAAGGGAAGGGACTCTGCTGGAGGCAGGAGAACATTACACAATTTACTTTGAGATCAGTGAGGGGTTAACAGCGAGGACAAAGGCTTTCAGAGCAACAGAAGAGCAAATGCTTCCCCAGGTGAGCTGAATTTCAGTGCTGCTTGGTCTCCCATGTTGTTGACCGAAACTGGGATGGTGTTATGGATCTGCCAGGTTTTGTAGGAGCCCAGGAGGGCTGGTTTGTCACTGACAAGGCAGTTCCTGCTCCAGCCCAGGATGCCACCCCTTTACAGCTGGCTGGGAAACATGAGCAGTGTCACTGACGACAATAAAACCAATAGATCATAAAAATACCTCGTTAAAACAACCTAATTCAAACACTGTTAAGAGTTTTTGCATCAGGGGAGAAAACCACCCCCAAGCAATTTTGCACTGTGAGTGCAAACACTGTGTTTGCCCTCAAGCTTTTACATATGGAACAGAGGGCTTGGATTCCAACCTAGAAATAGTTGGATGCTTCCAAGCTATAGCTGACAAACTTTGGCAGCAGGCTGACACTGCTAGGCATGATGGATAGAATTTTTTTAAACCCTGCCATGGAAAATATCTCCCTGTGGGCTCCATGGGGAGGAGCTGGTCTGGGGATGACTCCTGTGACACAGAGAGAGAGCTCTGCAGCTCCTGGGAAAAGACCACCCACCCTGTCCTCCACAGACCTGGGAAGAGGCAAAAGTGTCTGCTTGTCCTAAAATGTGTTTCTGGGACTTGTGACTCCACATGTAGGAAGCTGCTGAGCAAAAATGTCCTGCCTCTTGCTTGCATGGTATCAGCTGTGGCTTCTCATGTGCTGGATGCCACAAGAATTCTGCATTTTATACTGAGTTTAATTAGTAACCATGCCATGTTTCAATGGCATGGAGGTGGTGCAGTTACCTGGGACAGTTCCTTGTGTCTAATCCACTTGGAGTGCCCTAAATTTGAACTTTGCATCAAAAAAAAAGTGTTTTATCTCCTTGTGTGCTTCCCGTGGCCTCCTGCATCCTGGGCAGGGCTGGAGAGAATCAGAGGCTTTGTATTTCCATATCTGCTCACAGTAACTAGAGCATTACAAATTAGGGAATGGGCTTAAAATTAGTTTTACTTCTTTTATCTTCTAGTTCTCACCCTTTCACTTTGAGATTCTGAGCTCCTCGCTTCACTTGCAGATTCCTTCTTCTCCCAGTGTCCCCACAAGATAACAACACAGTCCATGCTGGAAAATCTCTAACATTTTCAGTATACAACAGGAAAATGGTGCTGCTGGAAGGTTGTTCCCTTTCTCCCAGTCCCAGTGGTTGTTCAGACAAAAGTCTAAACACAAAAATTTAAACAAGACCTCTTCAATGTTTATTTTTAACCTGGGAAATCCTGGATCTACTGTCTGTACATATGTGTTTTGTAGTATTCCACTTTTTAAACAGAAGTCAAATTGGGCCAGAAAAGTATGGCGTCAGATCCCAGGTCAAAAGTGAAGGGTTGCTGGATTGGATTTCTATTTGTAACTATTTTTTTGTGGTGTAGTTTGATCTCTGCAGGTAAAAGCTATCAGATGAATTGTGTGTTCCTGAAAGGTATTCAGGATGTTTGAATTTCAAATCCTTGCATACTTTTCTTTGAATGTCAGTGTGGCCTGTGTGCTTTTCTGTATCTTTTATGTCTTCCTGTCTCTCTCTTCTTCATCTAATTTCCTTTTATTGGACCGTGTTGAGTAACTTAACATTAAATGGGCTTAAAGTTTGCTAAGCTGAGTGGGCCAAGTTAATGCTCTGAGAAGTGTTTTATGTAGACTGGATGTTGTAGTAAACCCTTTGCCAAAGTCCCTTGATTTTTCTCAAGTGCCAGTAAAATTGTTTTGACTTCTTGAGAGAATATCTTGTCAGTATTTCCTCAACTCCTGAGAGCACAGTAGGAAATACCCTCAAGGAACAATGACAGATTGAGTATTGCAAGCTCATTAGGGTCCTTCCTTTTTTCCCTTCCCTGCTCTTTTATTTTTCTCTTTTTTTTTCCTATTTTAAATCCAGATGTGCATCCCAAAACCTGAGGTGAGTGGAAGGGGAGGGGAGTTGTCTCTTGGAGAAGTGCTGGGGATTGCTTCTTGCTTGTGGCAAAGGTTGCACCTGAATGCATTTGCTCTCCTATTTAATGTACAGACAGAAGTGTCCCTCTTCCTTCTCAGCTGAAATAACATTTCACACTGACCAAGTCACTTTCTTTTTCTAATTTTGTGCCATCCCCAAAGAGTTGTTCACAAAACTTTTTCTGGGAGCTGTTGATTCATCTCTGACAGCACCATTACCTCTGTATTTCCTGGACGGGAAGATGTGGGAGCAAACAAGAAGCTCTGTTCCTGTTCCTGAGCAGAAGTAGGGATGTTTTCTGTGTGCACCTGGGGCAGTGTGTTGGTCACTCTAAATGTCCTGAAGGAAACAAAGTGACAGGATAATTGTGAGGGGGCTGTGACCCACCTGGGGGTGAGGGAGTGTCCCCTCTGCTCTGAGCCCCAGGGAAATGCAGGGGCCAGGGAGGTTTGTCTGCTGGTGACAGACACATGAGGAGAACATGCAACCATATAAAAAACTCCAGCAAGCACTTGGGGCCTTGATTTTGAGAAGTGAGGGAAAAGAATATTTTCCAGCCCTTCCTTCCTTGTGACTTTTTTCATACTTTTGAATTGACACGTGGGTCAAGGTTTGGAATGTGGGAGGAGCATGGTAGGGTTTTTTAATTCTTTTTTTTTCTCCCTTTTTGGAAGCTTTGTCTTGTGTCAGGACACTGTACAATCTGCAGAGACACAACTCAGACCTGGCAAAGTCGTGTGATGCCTTTGGCTGGTGTTAGCTCCAGCTGAAGGATGGGAAAGGGATGAACTGTTTGCTGAAGAAACAGATTTTTCAGGCAAAGTCCTGTAGGAAGAGCTGTGAGCTAGGAGCGCTGAGTTAAATATTTTATTCTATTTTTATTGGCAAAGCCCAACCAGAGAAAGGTGAAAGCTTCCAGCAGTGTTGATGTGTAGGAACAGAGGAGAAATTGTCAGTGTTGTTCTTCTCCTCCACTTCCAAGGAAAAATGGGGTCAGAGGGAACAAACTGGCCTCTTTTGCTGTGCTCCAACCCCTGTTCATGGGTGTGGAGATGAAAATAAAATGTTTTAATTTGTTGTTGAGCTGTAGGTACAAACGAGGAGCACTGTTCTGTTAGGATGATAGAAAGTGCGTGGCTTTTGTTGTGAGGAAAGCTTTCACAAAAACCTCACGTCTGAGAAATGGCACTTGGCAAATCAAACTGCAATCCAGTGCAGGCAACTCTATAATGTAGCTGTAACTCATTATGAAAAATACAAAATAAATCAATAGGGTCATCAGCTGATACTAAACCATGTCTCAGAACTGGGCAGGTCCCTGTGTTGTATTTGCCTGGTGATACAGATGGCTGAATTCTGGTGTGATCAAAGACCTTGCTCAAAAATTACTCTGCAAATTGCTCTACAGCACAGTCCCTCCTCAAGTCTGCTTCCTTTGGCAGGAGGTGCTGATGGCAACAAAGGATTTAAAAAAAAAAATGAGTCATTTACTAGGCTTCTTTCTGCTCCTTGACATTATTTTCAGTGACTGTCACAGTGGCACTGAATGTGGCCCTTGGGGCCACAGAATGGCAATACAGAAGCAAAAGCAGCTGCACAAGGGAGTTGGTGCTGAGGATTTGAGGCAATTAGGAAAAGGTGATGCTAGAGCTGGGTTGAGTCCCCACACATCGCCCTGAAATGTGATGGTGCCGTGGTCATGGGCAGAAGGAATGGTTTTCTCAAACTGGGCAGCTTCCAGAAGATGGGAAAATATTCAGAGGTAAAAATCAGAATTTCAGCCAGCATTCAGCTATATAGTTATTCAGAGCTGAACTTCACAACAGCTGCACCTACAGTGCTGTTTTGCAGATCTAACACTTGCAAGATGTGGAAAATAAAATTCAGGATGAATTTTAAGAACGCCACAGGAATTAACCAGTTTGGCAGATGTAGATTTATGGTATTCTGCACTTTCTGAAGGATTTGTTTTTAATGTGGAGCATGTACCTTCACACTCTGTAACATGTGCTCTGATTCCCTGGCAGATTCGCTCTGCACAGTCCCGCTGGAATATTGGCACTCACACCATCTCTAAACACACAGTCAAGGTTTGTGTCTGTCAGGACTGGACTTCATTTTATTTACTGCATGGTCTTTGGGGGTGGGAACAAAAGGAATTAATCAAAAGAAGCATGCATTTCTCCCTTCCTCCTTCCCTTTATTTATTTATTTTTGGAACTTGAAAGCTTTCAGAACTCCTCATTATTCCCAGGGTTCATTTTTTATTTTTTTCCCTGGTAGGAAAGCAGCTGATCTCAGCAGGTGAGGGGCAGGGCGATGATGAGCTGTTGGAGACAAAAGGCATTTCCAGAGCTCACCACAGAGATAAGGGGTGCTCTGGTGATTTTAGGGCTGATGGGGTGAAGGGGACAGGGTGCAGAGGAACTGGGGGCTGAGGAGCAGCTGGGTACCTGCTGGCTGGGAGAGGAGGAGGGAGGTAAAGCATGCAGAGCAGGAATAGGAACAGGGCTTGGGCTTCCAGGGGTCACAGTGGGGAAATTTTGCCTTCCTACATGGAATGTGTTATCCCTGAGTGTTGTGTAGAGTACTTGTGGGATTGCCTTCCATCTGGCAGTTTAATGCTGATGGAAACCCCAGAGTGTGTGACATACTAGTGCTGTTTCTGTGTGGGATACTCCATTTGCTCCGGCCTGTCAGTAAGGAAAAACCCTACAAGCAGGAGTGCCCTGGTATTGAATGGTAGTGTTGGAAATGATACCAAGTTTAAAATATTTGTATATAATTTAAACCAGGAGTTTTGTTTGCCTTTGCCCCAGGGTAAGGGAATTTTAAGTTTCTTTTCAAAGGACTATTTCATCACTCGAGGCCTGATGTGCTGAACATCTCCACAGACGGGGAGCAGCACAGAAGAAACATGACTATTAATGACTATTAATGACAATTAATGAACATCAGCCCCAAACATCACCCTTGCATGGTTGGAGACACCTGGTCCGGAAAAGACTGATAAGAGAACCGAGGAATGAGAATCCAATTAACATCAGAGGTTAATAGATCAATAACCAATAGGAAACCAAATAGTAAGAACTGTGTAACTTGGGGTCACTGAACATTGAACCAATGAATTTCTATGGGTTTTGACTGTTCAAAGTATGTGAAAAATCTGGTAAAATTGATGTGTGATGGAATGATTTCCTCTGCACAACCTGGGCCACGTGTGGATGAAATGATTCCTGCTGCACATCCTGGCCAGAACAACATCCTGGCCAGGATAAAGTAATGCCTTGATTCTCTAACACTAAAAATGTTGTAGGAGAGTTTTGGTTTTTCCTGCAGTTTTGGTGACAGTAGGGAGACAACTCAAAATCACACATATTGCAGATAATTGAGAAACTTTCAGGACCAGTGCACTGCCACCCGCAGTCCATGACCATCAGCACAGAACACGCCAGACATTCACTTTGAGGGCAGGAAAAGTTACAGCCCGCAGAACGCTTGTGACCATCACATTCCTTTTACAGGCAGGAACCTCTTTCTAGAGGAGAGCCTTCTAGTTCAACTGGAGCAAAGCAAGCAGCATTGCAACACTTCAGTGGCAGCGTTAAAGCTGGGACGAGAAACCTCAGCGGGAAGGTGAAAGCGAGGGGTGGCTCAGAGCGGGCGGGATGGAGAAGGGAGTGTTCCCCTGCGCTCTGGGTGACGCTTACCCGGGCTTTAGCGACCTGAGCCGCAAAACCTGAGCCATGAACCCGGCCAGGGCTGCGGGGAGGGCTCGGGAGGAGCGAGCTGAGCCCACGGCTCCGCTCCATCCGCGCTGCGCGCAGCGGCCGCATTGCGGAGCTGTTGCCTCGCGGTGGCGGCGCGGACACCGCGCATCCCACGGGGAAAAGGCGGAAAAGGCGGAAAAGGCAGGGAAGGCAGGGAAGAGAGCCCGCCCGTGCCACGGCGAGCGGGGACGAGCACCGAGGGCGAGCGGCACGGGATGGATCGGGGATACCGTGGCCTGCTCCGCCGGGAACGATCCCGGCGCAGATCCCGGCGCACTGCGCGCATCTTCCGCGCGGTGCCAGCCCCTCCTCGCCTGGCCAGGTGGCACCTGGCGCTGTGTGTGCCCTGACCCCTGGCTGTGTGTGCCCTGTCCCCTGACGCTGTGTGCCCTGTCCCCTGGCTCTGTGTGCCCTGTCCCCTGACGCTGTGTGTGCCCTGTCCCCTGGCTCCGCAGCTGCGCCGGGCTGGGCGAGCATCGCGGAGGGCGCTGCGCTCCTCCCCTGCATCGCTTCGCGTAAAGCAGGATGCCTCTGCCGTCCTGCAAGGAGTTGGTGGCTGAAACAGATTTACCGACCAAAACCCCAGAGTTCTGCCCTAAAGTCTGGGCGCAGACTCCTGGATGGGGTTTGCCAGGGGCACAGCCGTGCGGTTCCGCGAGCAGCAGGTACCAGGTGCGCTGGGCAGGCGGCAGGAAAGCTGATGGTGACGCTCGTGGCAAGCTGTGATGAAAGCCAGGAGAGGAGCTGTGTTGCTGAGGCGGCTGGGAAGGGCTCGGGCTCGCCAGTAAAGCTGTGGTGTGGAGACACCCCCGACACCGCTGCCCGCTTCCCCTCCTGAGGGACGGCGTGGGCAAGACTCCAAATCCAGCTCGTGGCTCGAGTTGGAAGAGCAGCGGTACCAATATTGGTCATTTTATTCTCGCTGAAGCCCTGGCTCCACAAAGCTCCTTTCTTTTTGCAGAGGTCACTCCGTGCAAGGGTGTTTGCAGCTCAACAAGCCTTGCTCAGGCCTGAGATAACTTGCGATGCACCCCAATCGTGATCTGAAAAATTTAAACAAAACATAAAGCACCCAGCTTCATCCCCTGGCAGTTCAGTTCAGGGGGTAGCTGTTAAAGATGTGTATTTTGCTTCTCATTTTCAGTGACCTGGATTTAGCTGTCAATTATTATTGACAGCTGGGGTTATTCCTCTCCCTGCCAGGCCCGGTCACTCTTCATCGAGCAATGGGATCCAGGGCTGTTTGCATTTGCTGGCCAAAACTTCAGGCTGAAGTTTGTTTCCTTTGTGAAAAAACAATGTCTGTGCTGTTGGCGATCGCCATCCCACTGAAAAACCCTCTTCCTACTCCTGCTGTGATGATGACAGGCTCCAACCTGGGACAAATCCATGGGAACAGTGGTTTGGAGGGCAGTGGCTCAATACTTTCACACTGGAAAAGCAGCATTTGGAGAGAGTGAGGAGCTTTCTACCTTGGCTCCAGCCCACAGGCTTTCTTCAAAATATCCCTTTCACATGGAAATTCCTGCCAAGTGAAGATTGCTCGCTCTGGCTGGCATGTCAGCCACAGACAGAGACACAAAGCTTCTGTATCAGTGGAAATACGTGACACAAAGGAAGGGGAAGGGGTTTCTTTGGTGCTGGGTACTGTGGTCGGCCAGCAGCGTGCAGGGAGTCTTTGTGGCAGGGCTGGGAGAAGGGGGAGTGGATATAGGAAAAGAGAGCTAGATTTATTAACATTAGCTCCAAATAATCAGTTTTCTGCTGAAGGCAGCACTGCTGATCTCAAATTTCCCTGCCTCAGAGTCACTTCTTGAGTCCCTTGCCTGCTCCACATGAAGCCCTGGCCAAGAAAGCACACCTGCAGTAACTCTGCTGCACGTAATTTATTGAGCCACGTTTACCACAACGCTTTTTTTGTTCCCCATCACCAGCAACACAAGAGTAACTCCTAGCATGGCCATCCTACACGTTGGGTTGTAATCAGCATTGCACTGTGCAAACAAGGCAGGTGCTGCTCTGTGGTACAGCAGTCCCTGTCTGCACTGTGACTGTCTTTGGAGATTGGCCTATGCCAAATTCCCAGGTTTTTCTAGGAAATCAAATCGTGCTTTTCTGAGAGAAAGTTAAAGACAGAAGGGCACCATTTGGTCTCACCTTTCTTACCCCAAACCAGACAATCAGGCACTGAGTATTTGCAAAAAAGCGTTTTGCAAATTTCCAGGTGTCTGGTGTCTACAACATCTCACAGGAACCCCGAAATTTTCTTGGAAAAGACAAGTTATGTCTCAAGGGAAGAAACACAGTCCGTGGTGGACTCTCACAGTGCAGCTGACAGTGTAGAACTATTGCAGCATGAGCAAGGGTGAAACTAAGAGTGATTCACCCCTTCTGAACCTGCTCAGAGATTCTGGGGATCTGGTATCACCAGCTGTACTTCATTTTCTCTGTGGATCTCTGTATTTGGTTGTACAGTCACTCCCATCAGGTCACCATCATCAGTCAGGAGCTGTTGCAGCAGAGCTTCCTCACCATCTCACTTGAAAGGCTTTTTGAGATCTTCACTTTTCTTAGAAACTTTCAAATGGTTGCTTTAAAATTTATTCATAAATTAGTGAAGGTGATAAAGACGTGCAAGGTGCTGCACTTGGGCCGTGGAAATTGCAGACATGAGGACCTCAGAGCCCCTTCCAGTGCCTAAAGGTGGCTTATATAAAAAAGGGAGATTGACTTTGGCATGGGCAGAAAGTGATAGAACAAGGGGAAGTGGTTTTAAACTAAAGAGAGATTTAGATGGGATATTAGAAAGAAATTCTTGGCTGTGAGGGTGGGGAGGCCCTGGCACAGGGTGCCCAGAGAAGCTGTGGCTGCCCCTGGAGCCCTGGGAGTGTCCAAGGCCAGGTTGGACACTGGGGCTTGGAGCAGCCTGGGACAGTGGAAGGTGTCCCTGCCCATGGCAGGGGGTGGGATGGGATGGGCTTTAAGGTCCCTTCCAACCCAAACCATTCCATGAAGTTATTACAATCTGATTTTGTGCACACATTGATTTCAAATTAAATTATTTAATCTCTCCTTGAAATTTCTATTGTCATTTTATTTTTTTTTAAGTCATCATGAACAGAAACAAAAAGATTTATTTTGAAACTTTGGTGTTTACTGTATAATTTTCTTTTCTTTCTGGAATACAAAGTGAATTTTATCCACACCTCACTTCAATTCTATGGATATCTGGAAATTTATAGGGAATGAAACCAGAGCTATTGAATTCCAGCGCATTTTAAATATCTGTCAGCATCAGCGTCTGGTCTTTGCCACAGGTGCTGTGTCTCCTCGGGCAGCTTGCAACAAGAGAACTCACCACACCTGAAGCCTTCTTGATAAGAAAAGACAAATGTTAATGGATTTGGTTCTTTTCCTCTTTTCTGCTTATTCTGTCCCTTTCATAGCTCTCTGCTGTCCTCACTTTTAGGTAAACATGCCTTACCCTATTTCTGTCACTCACATTTCCTTCCCTCTGTGCTGCTCACCTCCTTGTGAAGCCTTTAACATCTCTTTTGCTGCATCTCACTCTTCATTAGGGTATTTCGGCATCTTCCAGCTGCTCCATCTGGGGTTTTTAATTGGAACAAGGATGCCTGAGGGTGAAAAGAGGAAAAGAGAAGATGAGGGAGCCAGCAAGGTGTGGGTAGGGCAGAATACAGATTTTTCACGGCTGGGAGAGGAAGGAGCTCCCCTGTAAGCAAGCAAGAGGAGAGGAAGAGGTAGGAGGGAGCCAGGTGACAAACAGGTGAAGGGAGTTTAAGAAACCCTGATTAGTTAATGTTTGTAAAGTGCTGCTGAGATGGCAACATCATGTGTATATGCTCATCTACTAATCGCTGTTTTGTGGAGTGTCCTGGTTCATGCAATCGTGGGTGCTTAATCACAGCTTATTTGTCAATGGCAAGGACTGATGGGAGTGTAATATAAAAATTAGGCAGCAAGGAGGGTTAAGCTCTCCCTGTTTTCTGGAGCAGAAGGGGATTTTACTTCGAGACTACTGGGAATTTTGGGAAGATTGTCTGTCTGAGAGGAGTGAGCCCTTCCCCCAGCAGAAGGACCCCCCTGGTTGACCCTGGAGTGTCCCCTGCCCTGGTGCAGAGAAGGTTGGTGAAAGTGCCTCTCTCATTTCTGTAATGTTTTATAATATCTGATGGCAGTGATGAAAATAACAGAGCAAAGAGCAGCATTGCAAGAACTCTCAGACAATCCTGTCTCATGGCACAGGTCTCACTTCAGGTGATATGAAAATCTCCCACGTGGTTTGTGTGAATTGAAGATAGAGATTGGAGAAAAGTGGCTGGTGAGAACGTTTTTGTGTGGTCCCACAGCCAACACCACAGCCTGTGTGAGCTGGTCTTTCAGGTGTCCAGCTGGCTCTGGTATTCAGAATTCACATGCTGACAGCAATAATGGCCTGGGCGAGAGATTATTGCTAGAATGAGCCTGTTTGGCCATTTTTAGAACTTGAGTTTGTTTGTGGCAGGGTATTGGAACAAAAATTAAAAGCTGGTGATGGTGCTGGATGGAGACATGGAGTTATTCCTTGCTGGCTTGGTGGTCATGGTGAAAGCTCTCTCAGAAGAGACCCGATAATCAATAGCTGCAGCAGCTTTTGTTCTCCCTCTGTCTGTGGGAGGCTCGTGGGCCTGAGCTAAGGTGTTCTGAAATTGTTTAGTGTTGGTGAGTGTGAGGCGTTTTTTTGGTTACCTGCTTTTTTTTCTTTTGGAAATGAACATAGCCTCTGTTTGTGTTAGTGCTTTAACACAGCTGGGGACCCTTCTGAAAAACTTCAATGCCTCATGTCTGGTCTATGATAAGTGTCTTCAAAAAGTCCTGGTGCTCTCTTCTCTCTGCTGCTCCCACACCTCAGTTTATCTCCTCTCTGTGTAACTGCAATTACAAGTGGTATTGCTCAGGAGCAAATCAATCTCCTTTTTAAACACAGGCAGCACAGAGAATCTCTTCTTGTTTTAAAAGCGAAATCAGAGTTGAAACTCATATGCTAACAAAGCAGTTAAGAACCGTGCTGACCTTGAATGTCTAACTCACAGGAGTGATGTGCAACTTCATCAGCACTTCAGTGGCAACGAGGTTAGAACAAAACCCACCCCTTGCTCCTGTCTGTGACTTTCTGTTAAGGCTTTCTTCATGCCTGTGATGCCAGCAGCTCTGCTTTCTCCTGTGATTCCAGGCAGCTGTGAAAGCAAATCTGTGTGTTTGGGATGTCCTGGTGATTTGGGTTCTCACTCTGCCCCTGAAGAAAACTTGGTTCTCTGGGGGAAAATCCTAGACATGTCAAAGCAAAACAATGAGCTGTGGATAACACAGTTTTCAGAAGGGATATGGCAGAGCCGTTTTTCTGTTGGGGTGTGTAAAGGTGAAGGATTGACATAATTTTTAGGGAGTGGAGAGAGAGAATAAAATATCCGTCTTTGGAAATAATGCAGGACCCTTGAGTGATGAGCAGAACAAGGATATTTGGAGCCTCCTAAGCCTCCCTGCTGGGGAACAGCCCTTGGGTCTCTGTGTCCACTGCCAAAGAAGGGCATGTGAGGAGTCCCAAAAGGCTGAGCTATCCTGTCATGCCAAAAGGGCTTTCCCCTGCTGCAGCTCCTGCTGGGCAAATAAAGAGCATCTGCAGAGCAACACTCGCTGGTGTCCTGCTAATCTGCTCAGTTAGGCACTGCAGAGGGGAACCCTCAGCTGGGAGTCTGGCAAATAAACATCAGCTGAAGGATATTCATTTTATTTGTCTGTGAAATAAAACTGGAAGGTGTCCTGTGGGTTTCTCTGTCTGTGGTGCAGTGGAAACGCTCACTGATGGTTTTGTCCTCTTGAAGTGCTGATGTTGCAAAATGCAACATAAAATATTCTTCTGTTATACAGTGACACAAGGCTCTGTGGGTTTTGCAGTAGTGTTTTGACCTCTATTTTTTTAAGGAAAAAAAAATAAAATTACAAGTCCCCTGTTCTAGCTGGTATTGATGGGCAGGTCACTGGGTTAACTCTTTTTTTCTGTGGCTGATATCCATGCCTGAGAGGGTAATTTTCAATTCCTGTGCTGCCTTCTGTTATTGTCTTTGGAAGCCACTATTTCCTTTTCCCTCCTTACCAAAGCCAGTGTAGGGCAAGGACAAAACTAAGGATGTTGGGCTGGTGGGAAACAGGGAGCTTTTGGACACCAGTGCCCAAACACAAGCATTGAGGTGAGTACAGGAGTTTAACCCCAGCAATCTATCAGAGAAACCTTTGGGATGGGCTGGCTGCTGGAGAAATGAGTTGCTGCAGGTGGGTTGTGCAGTGGCACCTCTGGTGTCACAGGGGTCTGTCTCACAAGTTGTCTGTCCTACATACTCTGACCTATATAGTAAAAATTGAACCAGGTTTTACACAGAATGCACTTTTCCCCATCATGTGGGAAAACAGATTTCCCCCCCTCCCCCCCCAAGTTCTGTTTGCCTGGAAAACCTGAATTGTTTGTGTTCTGTTTGCCAGTTGCTTCTGTGGCTTCCTGGGGTTGAAATCTACCTGGCTCCTGACCTTCAGCAGATCCTTTAGGCCTTTCCTAGTAGGGACTTCACTGAGATATTTCAATATTACAAATACATGCTGAAAAATGTGCAGCTTATTCTCACTGACCATCCCCCTATCCCTTCTCCCACTCTTCTTTGTGAAAGCAAAATACTGCTAAAATAGCAAAATCTGTAGGATTTGAGTTGGAAGGTGGTTTGGTTGCTGTGCTTGGGAATAACACCTTCAGACTTGTGATTTTCCTGCCATCTTCTGGAAAATTATTCTTATCTCAAAATATATATTTATTAATAGAAATATTCCTCCTGATTAATTTCTAAAATGGACATAAATGTCACCAGAGTTTCTCCACATGAAAGTATTCACACAGGCATTTTTAACTGTTGTGCCATACATATTTGTGCTATTTTGGGGGAAATACTATTTTAATTGGGTATGGGTTTGAGTTTTTTGCTTTTGGGGAGGGCTGTTTTACAGGAATGCTTCAGGATTTTTTTCTTTTAACCTTTTTCATGCTTGGTTAGATAAAAATGGGAGGAGGAATATAATAAAGCAGAAGAGGCAAATTACTATAGACTTCCTGAACGTTCCCCCACTGTCTTAATGGGGACCAGGATTTAATCTCAAATAAGTGTTGAGGTTTTTGTCCTATCCTCACAGATTCTTCTCTAGGTTAAAAAACCCCAGTTATTAAATCTTGTCTTAGATGTACAGATTCTTCCTTCAAGTTTCTCCTTGTCATATGCCACTGAGGGAAGAAGGGAGCAGAATTATTTTGGTTTTAGTGGCAAGCTGACAGTTTCAGGACCAAAAAAATGGCCATCAGAATAAATAAAATAATACCAGCAATTGCTGCCTGTGTAACTTAGATTAATTTTATTCAGCTTAATTTTTTGCAGTGAATTTCATGTACTTATTCCAGATTCAGCATTAGCAGGATCTAAAGTTGGTGTCTATTTGGCTTTTAAAGGATGATGCAGCCTCAAGCCTCTTTCAAAAATTTGTTGTAGGATTAGGGCTGTTTGATTTTGCAGTACTAACTCTTTTTTTTTTTTTCTTTTTTTTTTTTTTTTTAATTTGGTATATGTAGATGGTTTTCTGGGACCAACAAACCAAGCTAAGAGAAGAATGTCTAGGAAAACTCAGGAACTTGGAATGTATTTTAACAGCTCATGGCTATGAATGTTCAGCTGCTCATCAGTAATTTTGCATGACTTAGGACTGATAATTGCTTAAACTCTTTGCTTCTGTAGGCAACTCTTTCCTAAACCATCCCTGATGTGCTGTCTTGTGTGTTTGGCTATTTTTTAATTCTGGCTGTACTGCATGGACAGCTCCTGTGTAATTTGCTCTCTGCTCTAATCTTCAGACACAATCCATCTAGTAGGGCACAAAAGGAAATGCTGCCTCATCTTCATTTTCATAATGACTTTTGACCTTCCTAGTATTTAACTTCTGTCTTTTCCCTCGGATTTCTTCAGTGAAATAGTGAAAAGTGAACAGTGAAAGCTATTTTCTTCTGGGAGAGAATAAGGAGGGAGGAGAATCTTGGAATGAAGACCAACCGTCCATCTAAAGCTGTGTATCAAATGCTAAAAGAGAAATGAATTAATTGCTTTAAGATAAAATTGGTCTTTGACTGAAAACATGTTTGTCATAGACTGCTTAAGTCACCAGAGCATCATTTATTGATGGGAAGTGATGAAAGACAAGGTTAGTGCAGACTTGATCATGAAATTGCAATTTTATTAATGGATGCAGAATCTTATTATTGTTTTTCAGAATATGAAAAAGAGGCAGGGTATCTGTGGCTGTGAGTGATAGCTCACTAAGCAGTCACATAATTTGCTTAATTTCAGGAGGTTTTGTGCAGTAAAACTTTAGTGTTTACAGGTGTGTGAGTCTCTGAGCTTTGTGTTTGGAGAACAATAATAGATTTATTGGCAATTTCTCTTTGGGAAAGGCCAAAAAAAAGTGTATTGAGAATTGCATAAAAGTGCCGGTAACTTGAAACAGTGTAGGCATTTTGTGACTTTTGAACTACAAAATAACATCATCTCTAAAGCCTTAAGTCCCAAAACATAATATTAAAAAAGGGCATTTGCCTAATGGGAATTAAAAAAAGAATTCATGATCTGCCAGAGATCGGACCAGAAGCAAATGCTGAAGAGGGAGCTCATCATTATTCTCCCTTCTAAAAGCAGGGAAAATTGAGGGACAGCAGCCTTGATCTCATTGAGAAGAAGATTGAAGTGAAAGACAATTTGGTTGTTCTCGCTTCAGAAGGGTCTGAAAGCTAAATTGCAAAATCAATTTACTGTGGTTACTGTAACAATTAAACTGACGGGATGAAAAGATGGAGGAGGAGGAGGATGGATCAGAGAACCCACCCTCACACAATATCTGTGTGTGCAGGTGGCAAGTGTTGGAGCTGCCAAGGGCAGAGCTGCCACCACTGCCTTTGCTCTAACGTGACAGGCAGCCGTCTCCTCCCCTTCTCCCATCTCCTCCCCAGGTCTGTGCTGGTTTCTCTGCTCAGATTTCCCTCCTGTGACGATTTTTCGGGGTTTTCAACCCTATTTCTGGTTTTTTAGGTGTCCCTCAAACAGGCAGCCACATCCTCCCCTTTATCCATCTCCTCCCGAGGTCTGTGCTGGTTTCTCTGCACAGATTCCCCTCCTGTGGCAATTTGTGGGGTTTATCAAGTCTAGTTCTGGCTTTTTGGGTGTCCCTCAAACAGGCAGCTGTCTCCTCTCCTTCTTTTCCGTCTCCTTTCAAGGTCTGTGCCGAGTTCCCTGCTCAGATTTCCCTCCTGTGGCAATTTGCGGGGTTTTCACCCCCTAATCCTGTTGTGTTTTTTTGTTTTTTTTTTTTTTTTTTTNGGCAATTTGTGGGGTTTATCAAGTCTAGTTCTGGCTTTTTGGGTGTCCCTCAAACAGGCAGCTGTCTCCTCTCCTTCTTTTCCGTCTCCTTTCAAGGTCTGTGCCGAGTTCCCTGCTCAGATTTCCCTCCTGTGGCAATTTGCGGGGTTTTCACCCCCTAATCCTGTTGT
>VZTJ01005216.1:260839-288373 GCA_013397795.1 Orthonyx spaldingii
TTTTTTTTTTTTTCTTGGGTGTCCGTCACACAGGCAGCCACCTCCTCCCCTTTACCCATCTCCTCCCGAAGTCCGTGCTGGTTTCTCTGCTCAGATTTCCCTCCTGTGGCAGTTTTTGGGTTTTTAACTCCCCTAATCCTACTTTTTGGGTGTCCCTCAAACAGGCAGCCACCTCCAACCCTTTATTCATCTCCTGCCAAAGTCCGTGGTGGTTTCCTTGCTCAGATTCCCCTCCTGTGGCGATTTTGGGGGTTTTCACCCCCTAATCCTGGTTTGTTTTTTTTTTTTGGGTGTCCCTCAAACAGGTGGCCGTCTCCTCCCCTTTTCCCATCTCCTCCCGAGGTCTGTGCTGGTTTCCCTGCTCAGATTCCCCTCCTGTGGCAGTTTTTGGGGTCTTAGCCCCCTAATCCTACTTTCTGGGTGTCCCTCAGACAGGCAGCCACCTCCTACCCTTTTGCCATCTCCTCCCAAGGTCCGTGTTGGTTTCCCTGCTCAGATATCCCTCTTGCGGTAATTTGTGGAGGTTTTCAACTCTAGTTCTGTCTTCTTGGGTGTCTCTCAAACAGGCGGCCAGTCCCTCCCCTTTATCCATCTCCTCCCGAGGTCTGTGCTGGTTTCCCTGCTCAGATTCCCCTCCTGTGGCAGTTTTTGGGGTCTTAGCCCCCTAATCCTACTTTCTGGGTGTCCCTCAGACAGGCAGCCACCTCCTACCCTTTTGCCATCTCCTCCCAAGGTCCGTGTTGGTTTCCCTGCTCAGATATCCCTCTTGTGGTAATTTGTGGAGGTTTTCAACTCTAGTTCTGTTTTCTGGGGTGTCCCTCAAACAGGCAGCCACCTCCTCCCCTTTTCCCCTCTCCTGCCCAGGTCCGTGTTGGTTCCCCTGCTCGGATATCCCTCTTGTGGGGTTTTTCTGCCCCTAATCCTGTGGTTTGGGGTGTCCCCCAGAGCCGAGCTGCCATCCTGTTGGTGTTTGCGCACCACCATGAGACATCTGCTGCCCACCAGCTCCCGCGAGTGCCCCGGCGGAGCGCCGCAGCCGCCTGCTCTCCCATTTATATTAATTGAACATGTTGTATTCTGCATACACCGCTGATTACCCTCATTTATTTCGGCTCCTAAAGACCCAAGGATTTCTGTTGCTTCGCCCTCCCTGCATTGTTTTACTCATTTGGCTCCAATTAGCCTCGGCTAATGAAAATACATTATACCGAACCTCTTGTTACCCCGTTGCAGTTCCTAATGACATAATTTGTGAGTTTTGAGCCTTTTCAAGTAGAGACATTAGGAATTGCATTACAGTTTCTTCGGTGGAGTGGAGAAATATTAATTGCAGGCATCTGGGCTCCTTCCTTTAAAGAAGGCTGGTGATTTTTACTTAACTAATAAATGTTGACATAATCAGGGAGCTATCAGCACCATATGTTGGCCTTTTGTGAGATGCAGATCTTATCCCTGCCCGGCTGGGTAAGGAAATGCTTCAGTGTTAGCACCATGTCTTAGTATATTTTTAAAGCATCACTCAGCGCGGGCAGGTTGCTGTGAGAGAAGAGATGAAACCTGTTTTTAAAAAAAACCAGGTGGGCCATTTCCCCAGCCATCCAGGTGAGGTTATCTTTAATGATAAACAGATGCCAGAAGCTGCTGTGTGTGCTACCGTGCTTATCTCGCGTGGTATTTGCAAAGTCCCTTTTTGTTAGCAGAGCTTTGCCCTGGGGACTGCGAGGGAGGGATGGAAGGGAGCCAGAACGAGCAGTCAGCCGTCTGTTCGTGTGGGGTGCGCTCATCTCCTCTGCTCTCCCTCCCTTCTCCTTTCGGGGACGTCGTGTGCAAACACCGGGCCCTGAGGGTGCTGCTGCAGTTAATGAGATTTGAGGGTCGAACCTGAAGGAGAGCCGTGCTTCCGCCCTTCGCGGAGGGATTGATGCCACTCTCCTCTCTCACCACGCCGTGGAATTAATTCAGGAAAAAAAAATGTATCAAGATTGAAAAAAAAAAATAAATAAAATGTACGGATGCGATGCATACTGCCAAAAGACAACAATAATACTTCATTGTGTCGAGTCCAAACTGGGTTTTGACACAGCACACTTCAGTCCTGAAATCTGTGCACATCTTCCCTCCTGTTCCTTTGTTACCTGTTGACTAACTTTGTCTCAAGGAGGAAGCTTCCCTCCATCTGCCTCTATTCTTTGGAAGAGTTTCTTTGTCCCGGACTCCTCTGAATTTTTCTGAAAACTTTTCATGGCTTTGTTTCTGAAAGTGGGATGTGATCTGGGTGCAGCTGGGTGGATAAGGCTGCCATACCTCAGGGATGTTTTTCCTCTGTCAGTCTTCAAAACGTGTAGAAAAAGAGGCTGTTTAGCGCATAAGTAGCTGTTAAAAAGGAAGGGGGAAGGTATGGGGAGGCATTATAAGCTGTGGCATGATTTGAGTGACTGCCTGGTAGCGTTCCACATAGCCCTCTTTGTCTGAGGCAGCAGTTGGCTGCCTGACAAGGACTGGGAGGATCAATTCTTCTCCATTAATCACTCTCTCCTCAGCATGGAGGGTTGGGCCCCTACTGCCAGCGAGAAGGATCGGTTTCCCCCAGCACGAGGTGTTCCATTTCCTCATTAATGGATCAATCAAAAAGCTGTGTGGGGTGGCAGTGGCTGGCTGGGTCTCCTCCAGCTGAGCATGGGATCAGTGGCACTGCCTGATCCTTACCCTGAGGAGCTGCAGCTGGCACAGGACTTTTGGGAAGGACAAGTGCTCCTGCTGGAGTGTCACCTTGTTGTCACCACCCCTGGTTTCAGGTGCTTAGGTTGTCTTGCTGAATTTTTCACCATAAGTTTTATGGAACAGAGAAATCCAACACTTTGCTCCTGAGTCCCTTTCAATCCCTATGCGTGTTCAGAAGAGGTGAGATGGGCTGTTGCTGCATTTATCCCTCTTTTGGTTTGGCACCAGCAAAAGCGAGAATTATTTAGGAAACCCATTATCACGTTGCACTCCAAAAGCAGCACACAAAATGTGTTTACTTGATTTGTTGGTTAATATTCTTCATTTCTTGCCTGAAGGCAGCACAGGAGTTAATATGTCAAGAAGACAAGCTGAGAAGAACTTAGTCTATTTATTTATTTTTTAAAATAAAATGGTGTCCCCTGCAGTAGCTTGTCCCATTATAGCATTAACTGCAGGTACTTCTTCCATGCACATCAGCAATCCAGGGAAATGCAAGCCTATAGTGTCCCTGGAGGTAACAAAATAATGCTTTTCAGCAAATAAGAAATAAGGGTTAGAGTTAGGACTGTTCCCTAACCAGTTTTGTGGCATGTGTCATCTTCCCAAAAAGAACCACCAGAGAGAGTTGTGTGATGTAAAAGCACTTTTTTACCTCAAGAAGCTTTTAGGAGGAAGAACCTTGCTCTAATGGGTAAACTTGTATTTTCCTGAGGATGAGAGGAAGGAGTGGCATTGCTCACCCCTTCTGGGCTGATGGTTTGAAGAGTAATGGTAAATTTTGTTGTCTTTTGTGGCTTGGGTTGTCTCTGACCGAGGTGGATCAGTGTCTCTTTTTGGGGGTGTTGGTGGCCTGTGGGGATGTGCTGCGGTGGCTGTCAGTGGCAGCTCTGGCTTTGGAGCTGGGGGTACTTTCTGCTTTGCTGGCTCTGCCAGTGGATTTGCAGAACAGTGAGGGGCTGGAGCCGTGCGAGGGAGAAAAGGAGAAGGTGACTGAGGTGCCACTGGAGGAGATTTGGCATGTGAAGGGGGCAGGGAGCCAGAAGGACTTGTTCTCCTCTGCTGGCAGGGAGACTCTGAGCACGTGAAGCGAGGAAAATCTACTTGAAAAATGAATTTTTAGATGAGAAGTGTCACTTGTGTAAGAAAGCAGAATGTGACTGCTCTTCTCCATGAAGCTGTGACACAGAGATACACAAACACACTTTGGGGTGTCCAGAGCACCATGACCCAGCTTCTTCTTGATTCCCTTCCCAGCTCCTTTGTTTTTTTGAAAATTTTGGAGACATAGTGCTAGAGTACAAGATGAGAACAGAAATCATTGGGTAATATTCAGTTAAGAAGACTTGTATCCTTTAAATAAATCCACCCTGCCACAGAGTGGAAGGCTAAGTGGGGCAAGAGGAAAAGAGCCCGTGAGAGGCCAGGCTTATTGATCCCATAATGAATAGTCTTGTGCTAATCTTGCTGAGGCAGCGTCTCAAGACTTATGGCATTTGGCTGGAGGTAAAAGACGTGTGTGTGTGTAAATTCATGTTTCCATGAAGTGTTCCAGCCATGTTTTGATGTGCTGGCTGAAATATTATGGCCAGGCTAAATCAAAGCTGGTTGCTCTGGTTTGCCTGCCCAAATCCTGCCTCCACCTGTTTTTGAGGACAACAGGAGATTCTTGTGAGGGATGTTTGATTCTCTCTAACAACAGGAGGGTGTGGACCATGATTGTGGTAACTCTGTTTGAATAAGGTGGCTGAAGAGACATTTTTAAATGTTGAACCTGAATAAAAGGCTTAGCTAGCTGGTGTGCACTGTTAGATTTTGGTGACAGCCTGTGTGTGCATCTGGGACAAGACCTGATTTCTGTGCAATATCCCACATGACAGCTGCTGATTCCAGCTGCAAAGCTAAGATTGTGTCCTCCCTGCTCTTTATTAAGGATGTTGGCAAGGTCTTGTCTTTATTAATTAACCAAACCCTCACCCACTGTAACTGGAGGTAAATCCAGTAATTTTGTGGAGCTGATGTGTTTATTCAAGGTTAAAATCTGGCCTAGTGGCCTTTATTGGGGATTGAGTGATGTCACCAACAAGTTTAAGTGCAAGTGTCCTGGGGTCATCTCCTTGTTTGGATGTTGCATTACCCCTCCCTATTTTTAACTGAGGTTCGCTCTGTCTAGGCCCACTTTACATTCTTCAGTGCAGGAATAAAATAGTTTTGAAGAGTTTATTTTTCAGAGGTTGTGTCACTGTTCTTGCTGGATTGATAATCTTAATGGGTTATGTTTGGAATGGTTCCAAATTCTAATTTTGGAAATTGAATTGTTTTAGTGATTAAACAAAGTAACTGAGGGCATCACCCTATTAAATAAGATATTTCATGCATATGATTAATTGTAATCTCAACGTAAATCGTTTTGATTTAGAGATTAATGTTGATTCTTTGCTTCAAATTTACTGTCCATTTGTTTTCTTAATTAAAATTAAAGGTAGAAGACAGATAGCAGAAGAACCTCTTCAGGATGTTGATGCTCACTTTGTTAAATAGAACATTTTTCATTAGGAGGCTCAGAAGTAATAGGCTTGGTATAACTATATTAACCCTCAGACAATAGTGGATAGATTGTATGGGTTTTCTATTGCTGGCTAAGCTTGTCATGCTTTAGATCACTTAAAAAATATTGGTAGCTAATCTCTGGCTTGAATGCAGTCTCTTTCAAAATTAAAAGGTAGCATTTGAAAAATAGCTTCCTGCTTTTTAGAGAGGAAATTTCTCCATCATGCTACTTGAAGAGAATGTGTTTAAAATTGTATCATGTTCCCAAGTCAAGTAAGAAGGTGTGGGGGTAGAGGGAATATCTCCTATTCCCCCTCACACAGAGTATCTATATCTGGTCCTGGCCCAAATGGATCCAGCATCATATCAAGTTTTATAAATGGTTATCTTTTCATTACTCAGCTGTTAAACTAAATCCGGTGGAGTGTGTTAATGCACTGTGTTATCTCTGGATGTGAAAGCCGGAAACAGAACAAGGGCAGTATTGACACAACATTTGTGCTTCCATTATGTGCTGAGCAAAATGTACCTGAAATACTTTATAATGCATAGAGAAGCCATAGACAGGATTTGTTGTGTTCATGCACTGAAAATGTAGAAAGGTAACAACACTAAAAGCTTTTTAGTGCAAGGCATTTTTGTGAAAATGCATATCACTGATAAAACTCCAAAGCCGCTTTGCATTAATGGGGTATGTTATGATAAACGTGGTGATCTTAATTCATCTTAATAAGAATGCAAATTATTGCCACAGCAAGGCAGTATTGAAAATCACTGGAGATCAAATAATGACAGCAAATTCCCCTACGTCATCACTCTGGTGACTAATTGTGCTTTATAGCAGCAGCATCTCGTGCTTGTTTTCTAGGAGATCTTGAGATTGATCAAACTCCAAAGGCAGAGGAAACTTGAAAAAGAGTAGTGCACCAGAGAGGAATCAAGTACACTGAAGTCATTTGTGATGGATGTCTGACTGATCTGGTCCTTGGCTGCTGCTTAGTTTTCTGTGTTGTTGCTTCCCAGGATGTGTTTTTATGGCTTTTGATGCAAATGAAAGCTTCTCTGCCCTTTAATGTGTAGACCACCTGCCCTACAGCAAGGTAGAAATCATCTGGCTCATGTCTTCAGCCTCTTTCATGGAGACAAAGTCCTTTGAATCCTCTCCTTGCATAACTACTTCTGATCAGATGATATCCAGCCATTTTCAGTTGTAAGCTTTGGGAGCTGGGGTTTGTGAGATAGAGCTCTAATAAAATAGGTTTTTTCCCCCCACAAAATGGAAAATTCATTCAATGTGAAGACTATAGTTACTGTTTCAATAACAACCATTTAAAATGTAAAATTTATTAAACTGTGAAATTTTCAAAACTTGGTTCTGGTGCATTCCTGGCATCGCCCATGCAGCGAGCACTGTTAATCACCCTGAAAACATAAGCTCAATCTAGTATTTCCTAGTGTACTTCTCCTGTGAAAACTGATTTAAGCCAGTGTTAATATAGGGAAATCCTCCATCAGTTTAATTTTCCAATCCATTTGTTTGTTTAAAATTTAAGGAGCATTTTCAGCAATCCTCCTGTAATGTTTGTTGGGCATGCAGTGCATTAACACAACACATCAGCGGGATACAAGATTAAAGGCAGCTTCTGCTGCCCCAAAATGTGCTGTCTCACATGGCCTGTAGGACCAGCTTGTTGTCAAGATCTCCTACTGGTTGCAGTGTAGCTCCCAACACTGTTTAGAATTTCCTTCTTTTCCAGATGTGCACACTCTGTGTGTTTGAGGCGAGCAGGGTTTGGGCTCTGACTGCTCTGGGTCCTTGTCAGTTGTGCAAACACAGCTGGATTGGAGAGGGCAGTTAAATGTTCCCTCTGTGCTATCTGGTTTCCCAGAGAAGTCAAAGGTAATGACAGGGGAATTCTGCGCTAATTTAGGGTTTATTGGAGCCAACCTACCACTTTGTAACTGCAGTCAGGGCTGTGTGCTCCCACTGATCCTAGCAGCCTGCAATTCCCTGATTACCCCCCAGCAGTGGAGAATGTCCCATGGAGATCAAGGAGGCACTGGAGAGCTGCTGAGAAGTACCTGTCTAGTTATCCTTTCAAAGGCCTTCTGAGGGAGGAAAAAGTCTGCTCACCCATTAGTTGCTTCATGAGGATGGGGACACTTCCCTGTTTGGTGAAGTCTTTACACAAGGGAGTAAAGGCATCATCATCTCTTTAGGAACAAGGTCTTGCTTTCCTTTGTTTCCTCTTGTTTCATGCGAACCAATTTGTTCCTGGTGCATTTTGTCCCTTTCTAGTTAGCTTTGTGTCTTGTCTTTAATGCACTGTGATTAATGTTGGTTCTTTTGTATTCCTCAGTCATGTAAACTTGTTTTTGACATATGATTTATGTTTCTTTCTGTTTTCAAGTGCCTCTTTCTGGCACAGCCGTGATGGTCTTGCTATGCATTCTGTTCCTCTCTATCAGAAGAAAAGCTGTTTTGCTTAAAATAATTATATATGTATATACACATCCTTTTTTTTTGGACTGCTTTAATCCACAGTGTTATTTATTACTCCCATATGTCAAATTCTCAATTGCTTCTCTTCTATTCTCTTGTTAGTCAGGACTGGAGCGGAAATAACTCCCCTCTAGTTCTTTCTCTAATTTTTTTTTTTTTTTGTAGGTGGTCAGGGGAGGTTATCCCACTGAATTCCAAGTGGTCAGTGTGGCTCTGTGCTGCTTTATCAACATCCTTAGATGAAGTTCTCTGCCTTATGCATCAGTGGCTTCTTTCCTGGGGTGATCTAGTGATAGTAAAATGCCTATAATGACATCAGCCTTGGGGTTTTCCCCCCCTTTTTAGTCTTTTTTTTTTCTTTATTTTGTATTTAATTGCTCTTGAAATTTAGTGTAATAAGTTCGTGCTTTCTTCCTACAGAGTGAGTGGTGCTCAGCTGTGTAGAGTTTGCTCAGGAAAATCTCTTCTAGTGCTGGTTCAAGTCTAACAGCTCCTTTTTGTTCCTGCCTCTCTCCCCTGCTCCTGGGGTTGCTGTGTAGACATCCAAGTGAGTTTCCCAAAGTGCCAGGCTGCTGCTTCTTCTGATAGACTCTCTTACAGCTCCTTATCACTTCCCCACATTTCAGCCCCCTGGGCCAAATCGTTGCTTTTAGAAGAGGTGAATTTTGTTATCCTCTGCTGTTCAATCTGCCTTCAGATCTCCCCCACTTGATAGGCAAGCTGATACTTCCCCCCCTGCTCTTCTTCTCTCTGCTCAGAGACACTTCTTCCTGGGATGCATCCCCGTGTTGGAGGAGCCAGAGATGCCTTGCTGCTGCCATCTGCACAGCTACACAGAGGCATCTGTCTCTGTCACTGCCAGCCCAGGGCTTTGTGCCTGGGCTCCAGCCTGGCCCCCACCCAGCACCATCAGTCACAGGTGAGCGGGAGCCTGGTGCCCTCCAGCTCCTCTGCAAAACTGGGGCTCTGCCCTAAAAAAAAAAGGGGGAAGGAGAGAGGAAAAACACCAAAGAAAAGCTTGCTTTAAATGTGGCTTCTGTTCAGTGCCAAAATTTGGAAGTGGAGGTGGTTTAATGTTAACACAATGGAATTAGGAAAGGTTTATCAGTCAGAATGCTAAATCATAAAGGGAATTAACCTCTTGTAAACTGCCTTGCTGTGGAGGGCCTAATCACTGCAGGGGATAGTGCTTTATCTGAAACCCTTCCTGATGCTGCTTTTCTTGCATGGGTGGGAGAGCACCTAGGATAGGAAAGCAGGTTTTTCAATCAATTCAGCACAATATATTTACATTATATATATGCATATATATTTTATTCCTTATGTCACTGCTTACTAAACTGAAATCCATCATCATAGTTTTTCAATGACTTATAATTTAACCTTTTGCTCTACATAAATATTCAGTTCTCCTTATGGCAATCAGAAGAAAGCCTGGTGAACCTAATAATGCAGGATCTAATACAAAATATGTGCAGGAGATAATTGGTGAAATGACCTTTCATTTGTGGCAGTAACTTCATACTCCTGATTCGGAATTATTCCCCTGCCTTCTACCTCTTTAAGTTTGTTGTTTTGAATAATGACTCTCTCACTTGGCAGACACCAGACCTGAAAGAGAGAATTTTCAGGACGTGAGTTATACCCCATGGACACACTTCTGCCTAGGGTGGAAATGTCTGAGAGCCTGTCAGGAAATGAACCGAGGCTCCTGTGAGCACTCCTGGAATTGCCCAGGCTGGCATTTCACACTGAGCATGCTCCAGGACACTGCCTAAACCTTTTCTAATTTTTAAGTATTTGTAATGAGAGGACCTGAAGGTGCTTACGGCATTTCAAGGGTTGCCAAGCGCTGCTTGGAATCCAGGTTTTTCAGGGCTGTCAGTGAATAACCTCAACAAGGAGTTAAATCCCAAGTCTAGAGACTCTTGCATGGGCATGGTCTGTGGGTCAGGAGTCAGGCATTGACTGTGTGAGCTGGGAAATGTGAAGCACGTCTGAAGGTGGCTTTCAGCAACCAAGACTGGGGGGTTTAGCCTGCCATGGGAGCCCTCCTTCACAGGAGCCATCTCTTGCCTGCTGCTTTGTCACATAACCGTACTTGTGTGGCGGGAATTGAACATTTCTCTCTGTTTCTGTCAGTGTGGAAGGGGCACAGCTCTCTGGGAGTCAACATCAGAGGGCAAGGGTTTGTTTCTTATTTCTGCAGAAGCAAAGGAACCACCTCACCTCCTTGGTGAGCTTGACACCATCAGCTAGAATCACTGTGGTGAGAAATGGCAGCTCAAGAGACAATTTAACCTTTTGATGTTGGATGAAAAGTGTGTGTGCCTAAGGAAAGGCTGTTCTCCATATTCCTGGTTTTCTAGGAAGAAAACTCCTGTCATTGTTTCCCAAGAGCCAACTGTGACCACGGACAGCACTCCTTGCAGCCCATCCTGCTTTTGGAGGGCATGGATGCGGTTTAAAAACAGATTATTTTCAGTTAGAAGGGACCTGCAACGTTTGTCTCATCCAACTGCACCACATTCCAGTTCCCCAGCACTTGGACAGTGCAGCTCGAGGAGTTTGAGCTTAATTGTTCATTGTTGCCTGAATAAATCTTATTGAAATATAATTATTATTATGTTTCTGAGTGGTTGGGGGAAGCTGGATTTTATAAACATTCCAGACACAAAAGTCTGAGTACCAAACGCTATCAGAACCCAGATAAAAATTACTTGTAAGACAAGAAATGTGATTGTGAGCTAATAGAAAATACCCCAGATCTTCAAGTTGGCTTGTATGCTAACACTATTTTTATTTTTGTTAAGATGAAAGGTAAAAACCTGTGTGTTGGGGAAGATGAAATAGGAAAGCCTTATAAATATGATTACCTGGCAAAAGATGCTGAGAATATAGAAACTATAGGCGAGATTGAAATGAGAACAAGCTTTGAGTTACCAAACCCCAGTTACTGAACAACTGGAAAACAATGGCATGGCCGACTGAAGGTAATCCCCCCTTTGATGAAACAATGCCTTCTGCTTGCAGACAGGTCCAAGGGTCAGAGCAGACCCTCCCAACTTATCAGAGGGTCCAAAAAATAGATTTAAAATAGAACATCGTATGGTAATGCAATGATTCTTATAGGCTGCATGTAAATGTTATAAGATTTGTAACTCATACCACATTGGTTAATGAAAATTAGAATATTCAGCACAGAAGATGATTTATTGGATTGTAAACGGGAACCGCGGTCACTTTTTTCTGCACCTTTTCTATCCTCTTCTGCCTCTTCTCCAGCTTTCTTGCTTACTCACTTACTTCTCTGACCTGCTTCGAGCTGCATCTGGCAGCTCCCAGCAGGTCCCCTAAACCCACGACCCCCCACAACAAACTTCATGCTCTAAGACCTGACTTCAGAGATCTCTCGTCACCGTCTGTCCCGACCGTCCGACACCGAAACACACACACCCCCACACGTGTGTGTTTACAGTGCATTAATTTTAGCGCCACTGCTCCAGCATTAGCTTATTTTTTCTTACCTTTCGATTCCCATGTATATAAAAACAACTTATTTGTAAAGGGGCAATTTAAAATTCATTTCACAGTGGACAGAGGAGACCGGAAAGCTTCCTTAAAGTACTTCTCTTTATTTTACATCTGGATTGCTCCTGAACTCTGTGAATGCCCATTCTCCTACCACAAGCAGCCAAGAATTGAGGCCAAGTGCCAGCAACAGTGGATGGTGCTACAGAAACTTCCATCCTCTGCCTGTTCAGTCCCAGAGGAGCATTATGTGAGAGTGGAAAGACATCTTAACTTGCACTATTTAAAGTACTTTGGAGCTGGGAATTGTTTGGTTTTCCTTGTGAAGCATTGCTCGTTGAAGGAAGCCATCAATTTCCATGCAAATATTTGGTGGAAGGGTTTCTCCTTGATTTGTTCTAACATATAGGAAATCATGGGAAGTGACAGACAATATCTGAATTTTCTGCTCTGTGGCAGCTCTGAGTACCCCTTGTTGCAGGAGCAGTCACTGACAATGCTACAAGGGCCATGTGCCCCTGAAAAAGGTTTGAAGCTGTGCATCTCTTTGGTAAAAACTGGCCTTCAGAGCATAGTTTTTAACCCATGCGATGTTCTGTGTAGAAAAATGGTATTTGCCTTCTGTCTTCACGAAAAAGAAATTGGGGAGGTCCTATGGCACAGCAGTGGAATGATTTCTGTATCACTTGCTTTGTTTTAATAAACCGTATCTGTCTAGCCTGAAACCTGTTTTACTTTCCAAAGTGTTTGGCATCTTTAAAGCTGTGTTCCACTTAATTTTTCCTGTGAGAAATTTTTGTCATTAGGAGTTCAAACAGATTTGGAAGTGTGTGATGAACATGAAACTGGCCATGTGGTCTGGGAATATGAATTTTGTGTGCCGTGTACCCTTGACTTCTTAACAGAGAGGCTAGAGGTGTTTGGTCATGTGTGATTAATTTTCAATGAGTGTGTTAGCAGATTACTGCTACGTTTCAAAATAAATGAAGTTTTCATAATATGTACAATTCCCATAAAAATATATATTAACTACCCATAGATTAACAGCAGGGGAGAAATAGATGTGGAGAAACCTCACCACAAAGGTTTTTATGGAAAGTTGCCCAGAGGAAAAGGACCTGGGGTGCAGGTGGCCAAGAAGGCCAAGGGCACCTGGCCTGGATCAGGAATGGTGTGGCAGCAGGACCAGGGCAGTGATTGTCACCTGTGCTGGGCACTGGTGAGGCCACAGCTTGAATCCTGTGTCCAGTTCTGGGCCCCTCACAGCAAGAAGGACATTGAAGGGCTGGAGTGTGTCCAGGGAAGGATCTTGGAGGTATTTTCCAACCTAAATGATTCCGTGATACATTTTTTTAGGCCAGCTCCTTGATAAGAGACATTTGTGGGAAGGGTGAAAGGCCACTGCTGAAAATGGTTTAGAGGGACTTTATTCAAACAACACTTATTGTGCATTTCAGAGAGTAGCTGGTACCATATTGAATGTGTGGGGGAAGGGCTCTGGGTTGCCAGAAGGAAATGCAGAAAAAAATGACACGCGTAAGCAGGCAGGATTCTTAACTCACAACTGGTGCCTGTCTCACGACCCAAATTTGCAAGTTGTGTTTTCTGTCTTGTGTCCTCCCCTGTGCTGTGCCCCTCAGGAAAGCACTTTGCAGGAATGTGAGAACCTTGACCATTTTTGTCCAGGATTGAATGAGATTGGTGAGTGTGGAGAATAGCATCTGTTTTGTAGCATTGCACCACGGAATTCAGCAGCACCACCCTCTGCTGACACAACAGGGACCTGATGTGGCTGGATGAGGGCAAGGGCAGAAGGAAAATTATTTTAAAGTTGCTTCCATACACAGCTGTTCTGCTGAAATTATATGGTTTCCCATTATTTCTTCCCCACCACATCCCCAGAGCGTGTGGATCCCACTTCATTTACTGAAGGGGAGAATAGTTTATTAGAATAACTGTAGTTGTTGTTGGCATTTCTTTCCTAGTAAGATGTGTGGCTGGAAAGTTTAAGGTTACTGCTATAAAAGTGTCATCCTTTATTTAAAAAAAAGGAAAAGGAAAAGTGATACATTGCTATATGATAATGACGCACTTTGATTAAAAGCATCCAACAGCCCATGATGTATGGGAGCTGGCTGGAAGACCATTGGAGCGTAATTAATTATTAGCTGTTCTTTATGAGGTCTGGTTGCTCTTCGCAGAATTGATTGGGAATGGTGGCAGAGAAGCAGGCTCTTGTTTGGAGAGCTGCACAGTGAATTCTGGCTGCTGGCAGGAGCAGGTGCTGGGGGATGGGAGATGGAGGGAGGGCAGAGCCTTTCCCCTGCAGCCACTCGCTCAGGATGGAGTCAAACTCCTTGTGGAGGCAGTGAAGTTACTGCTGATGGACTGATGGAGAGCCAGCACAGCTCTTGCCTGTTTCTGAAAAAAATTGTGGTGGAGCACAGTGGGACTCTCTTTTGGGCTGGACACACTCTGCCACAAAGATTTTGTGCTGGGCTCCATGTCATCTCCTTTGCTCTGGGGTTAAATCGATGAGTTAACACAATTTATCCTGTTTTATGACAACAATCTATGCTTTCAGTTGAGGTTTTCAGAAGGGAGTGGTGCTAATTCACTGGAAGAGACTTGTTAGCGTTTGTTAGAATGCAAAGCATTTTCATAATCCTTCATTCAAGAATTTGATTTAATGAAACTAAAGGGAAATAATAAAAAAATGTTTCCACTTTATTCTCCCTTCTACAATGCAAAAATCTTTGTTTCTTGTGAATGCTGCTCTAGGCAAGGAGTAAAACGTTTTAGGATATCACTAAGTCTGGAAACAATTTAAAAATTGTCAAAAAACTATTTAATACAATTTTTTTCATAGATAAAACCCTCAGAAGGAGTTAGAGGTTTGTGTTACGGTGGTTGTTTGGCTAATTGGGCCACCTGAACTCTTGAGAGAAAGAGCCTGAGGTGTTTCTAGGATCTTGTTTCAAGTGCAGATGAGAAACTTAACTTGCTGTTTTTATTATTTCAGTCTGAATTTGTTGAAAGTTGTCTAATGATTTTTCAGGTCTACTTTTCTGAATGGGACTTGAAGAAACAAACCTGGTGATATAAATGCTCATCCCTTGCTGCTGAATTTCATGAAAGCAAAAAATCCAAAGCCCTCGAAGCATCAAAACAATCCCCAACCTAAAAGAATCTGGTTATAATTTGAAAAGCAAACAGAAAACCTTGATTAATTGGATTGGATCCTGGGAAGCATGAGACAATCCATGTTAAGAGCATGGTTATCCCGTGGAGAAAGAGGTTAGATTTGAAAATACTGAAACTCTTTCCCAGCACTTTGTACACTTAGTCTAGGGTAAAACTTTAGCAAAAATTTTACTTTTTACTAAAAACTGCTCTTATATTATGCTTTGATCTACATCAAAATAAAAGAGTGGTGCAATTGGGCTCAAACATTGTCCTGTTACTTTTGGATTAGAAACTTTGTATTAGAACAGTTTTCTTGCAGGGTAAGGTTAGCTGGAGCAATTAAGAAAATCATGGGTGTTATTTACCCAACCAGTCCTTTGCACAACAAATAATAGAGAGCAGTGGATGGCAGTCAGGGTTGGGATTTTTTTCCTTTTTCTGGAAGCATCTCTTTGGGGCAGCTGCAAGGAAATGAGTCCGGGAGGAGCAAGGCAAGCGTGGCTGGGAATATTTTGTATGAAATACGTGAAGGCATGAAAGGTTGAGCACCAAGTGCCTGCAAGGCTCCAGTCTGCACTGATGATGTGAGCACGAGGGGAAGGCTTCAGGACCGTTTTAAACAGCCCAGGGCTGCAGCTCTGTGTGTGGCTTTCCTGGATGTGGTCAGGAGTTCCCAGTCCTGGAGCTGAAACCTGGAAGCACTTGGACTGCAGATCTCCAGCAGTGGTTCCTGTAGGCCCAGCCTTGGGGAGGGATGATGTTGGGAGGTGAGGAGTTCTTTCCCTCCCTCTGGATGGGAAGGGGATCTGTGCCTGGAGGGGGGTCTCTTCCTTACTGTTCAGCTGGGAGATACACAGGATCCAGCTATGGTCGTACTCAATGTCTTTTCTTCCTGAAATGAAGTCTCTTTTAGTGCAGTCCCACTGCCACTTACTCTGTAGCTTATTTCATATATGAAAATAATAGTTTATAAATTACATTTGTGGTTGACTTTTGCTTATACATCATAAAGAGAAATATCCTATAATTATTATGGTCCCCTAGTAAATGCACTGTTATTACCTAGTTATTTTGGCCATATGGATTACACCATATTTAAGGTCCCAGTTCAATAAAAGTACATCTGGTTCCTGTGTTGCAATAACCTATTAAAGTTTGAGGAAACCATGCAAATAGATTTATATGGTCTTTTGCTGGATTTTACAGTGTTTAATTGGCCTTTCTATTGAGAGTAACCATGACAAACTTGAAATTCTGGAAGTAGCTACGCTAAGCAATGATCTTTTAGTTACTACAGAGTTGATATCTGCCATTCTCCTGCTAGGACCTGCTTTAAGGGTCTCACTTGTTAGAGTCTCCTCCACTTCCTTTGGGAGAATATCCCACAACCTCATAGATCTCCACGTCAGGAAGTCTTTGACCACAATTCATGTAACTGCATATGTTTCATACGGATTTCTCCTTGGCCTATGCAAACTATGCCAGAGGGCTTCAGCAGGGATTAAAAAAAAAAAAAAAAAAAGTGGCATTAGGAACACTTTCTATGTACTCTATAAAGCTGGTTCGTTAAACAAAGCTGGAAATGGGCTGAAGGGATGTTTTTGGAGGAGGGATTCCATTGCTGGAATGAGCAGCATTTCTGTTTAAGAAAACAAGTTTACCAGGAGCAATGCAAAGGCTGAAATATTTGTGTTCCCTCTCACTGACAGGTTCCTGGCCAAGCAGAATCTGTAGTGCTACCACAGTGTTCTGATGTTCTTGCACTTCAAACAACCATCACAGATTTCAGATTTTTCCTATTTTATTATAATTTACATATTTTCCCCTCCTCCCCCCTTCAGAACTTTTAAAGTACTTAGCATGTCTAAATTTGTTGTGCATATTTACAGCAAATTTAAGACTTGCTCCTGGTTTAGGTCTGGATATTGAGTACTTGACCCCTACCAGAAGTGTTCAGGCTCAGGTGAACAAGGGCAATGCCCTTGAAATTGAGTGTGTTGTTCTGTCAGCTGGGAAATCCAAGCCAGAGCCCAGAACCGGCACTTCTGTGTTATAGATGGGACAGAAGGCTGATGTTCCTTAGGCTTTAATCTGCTGCTGGAAGTTTCTTAGAAAAATTACTGCAACTTTTTGCCTTGGTTCCTTTCTTCCCCTCCTTCCTCCCAAGTAAATCTTTAATGAGGATCTGAGTAATTTAGTGTGTCTCTGTTTCTGAAGGGAGAGGGCAAAAGTTTTGCTTTCCTTATTAAGATATTTGTCTAAGATGGTTCTGGATCATTTTCTTGTTGGCACAATGACGACTTTTTTAGCTTTAGGCTTACACTCTCAGCTGTTATTAAAGTGTGAAGTGATAAACTCCTTTTATCTGAAAAGATGTTTGAGACTTAATCACACAACATACCCAGATAACATGAATTTCTGCTAACCCTTTTTAAGGAGAGAAAGTTAAAACTTTTTATGACATCCTTCGCCTTTCTGTAAGGAAAAAATAAACTTTGGAGGAAACTTTATCTGGTAATCCATGCAGGAATTAAAATTACAGTGCATGAGGGATACCTGGCATGATAAAGCTGAATTTCTATGTAGTCAGCTCACTTAAAATGGGAACAAAATAGGATTAATGTCCTTGGGATTCACTGGATCTCTCTTTGGGACCATGCATTTCCTTGGGGCTGCCTCCCAGGGGCATGGGCTATGCTGTACACTCAGGGGGATAAAAACCAACCCTTCTCTTTTTTCTTCTGAAAACAAAACTTCAGACCACGTACGTCCGACCTTTGGGTGTGCTAGAGCTCAAAGTGTATTTTCTTTGCACAGAGGGCTGTGGCACAGTTTTCACTGTGTAGCCTGAATAGACATTTATTTTATTATGAATTTTCTGGACTTTTTTGAGGTGGAGGTAGTGAACAGAGACTGGTTTTGCTGTGTGAGGGCAGATTCCACTTACAGCTACAGAGTGCTCTGAGTGGGAAGGGGGAAAAGAGAGCTGTAGTCACAGATTTAAAGTGTGAGGGAAAGTTTTGTAGAAAATCCTCTTTCCTAGGAAGAGAGAGAGAGGAGGGGGCTCCAGCAGCAGGTTGCCCAAAATCCAGGCTGGGTGAAGGGCTGTGAAGAAGGCAAAGGAGCAGAGGAGCAGGAGAAGGAGCTCCCACCTGGGAGTGAGGCCACTTACTTTAGCTGCTTGCCCCACTCGTGCTCCAGCTCTTCTTGTGAGGGCAGATCCCTGCCAGGGGGAGCATCCCACATGTGCCACATTCCTGGTTTCAGTACCTGCCACAAGCTGCCTTCCATGGGAACACACAAATGCTCTCCTCCCCTCTGTGTGGTGTCATGGCTATGTGGTGGCAGGGATGATGGGAAATGACAATACTGCACCAAAAAACCCCCATCCAAATGTGTTATTTGGCTAAAATGTAAATAAAGGTCTTGCAAAACCAATGACCTACTTCCTGCCCTCTAGCTCCCCAAATATGCCTGGAATGAAATGTTTGATTTTGCAGGTTTTTGAAAATCTGACTCCTTATTTGGGTGAAAGAAATAGGTAATACAAGTAAGTAGAATAAAATTTCCCATTAAAATGAGCATGTAAAATTTGTCTTTGTGGCAGTATTGTCATTGTCTTTACATTCAAAGCAACAACTTGGAAACATCCAGCTTTAGCTGAAGTCTATTGAGCTCCTTACAGTCACCTTCTGTTTCATGCACAAGAAATAAAAGGTATTATCAGACTTTTTTCAATTTTTTTTTTTTACTTTGTGGGAAATGTCAGGTATGTCTGACAGAATAAAACAGAAGAATGATCCTTAGGAAGGCAATATGCTTAGGGTCAGAACATCTGTCTTTAATGTAAATTGGACCATCTTCAGGTTGTGCTTTCTCCTGTGCTGTGTTTGCACGTTCCTGTTTATTATTGTCAGATGAGCTGCCTTTACAAAAGGGACGTGATCTATTAACTATTTGCATACACACATCTGTCTTGTATGGAAATCCACTGGCCCAGGAAAATGTGTCGTGGCTTGTAAGGATGCAGGTTCAGCAAACTGCTGCTCCTGTGAACTGCACAAGCATCTCTTTAGCAGCTCTCACAAGCAATGTTTGCTCAGCTTTGCAGCTGTCTTAGCCTCACACATGCATCCTCCTGGGCTGTAGCTGTAGTTTTCACTCTTTCCAGGCCAACGTTTGCATTAAGATGCCAAAAAAAAATGAAGCAGAATAAAATTTAAAAATGACATAAATCCTGATCAGATGTAACTGTGCAGAAGTCTGGTTCAGCAATTCTGAGTTTGGAGCCCAGGAGCTGCAAGAGTCTCTTACATTTCTGTTTATCCTTTGAGTAGGTTTCTAGCACTGTTCCAGATCGTGTTTTTCAGATTTTTTTTCATTGGAGTAACATAACCAAGAGAAATTAAAAAGAAAAGAAATTGCATTTTCAATTGAGCACAGAATTTCGGGTGAGTCTGCCTGGTGCTTCATTAGCTTTGGGGTTTGACAACACTACAGAGGCTTAAGCACAGAATATGAAAATCAATGTTGGATCATTTCTTAAGGTAATGGCTGAATGCTAGACACCATTTAATGCACATATATCTGCATTCACTGGGCAGGAAACATTCTGTGTGAGTGGGAATAACAATGGTGAGAGAAGGGTGGAAGGGTCTCACTGGCATTCAGAGCAGGGGCAGCAGGAACACCAGCAGCACGTCCATTTGTGCAGAAACATGACAAAGATCGAGGCAAGAGGTCTCCAAGTTCAGTCTCCTCCCTCAGCCCCGTGGATCCAGAGCTGCCTGCCAAGTGTGCCAAGATCCAAATTCATCTTCCCTTCATACTCAAAAACTGGAGAGAGCAGTTTGCTGTTGCTTTGTCACACGTTGTTCTTCTCACTGATCTCTGCACAGAGGGATGTAGCTGTGACTTCTTCTCAAAATCATGAATATAAAACTTGTCTCTTTTTTCCCCACGTGATTTTTTTCTTTTCTGGCAAAAGCTTATTTTACATTCAAGCCTTCCCTTTCTTGTGATTGTGTTCTAGAAAGCTACTTGGATTTTCCTTATTTCCGTGTGACTTTTAAATAAGAGACAAACCAAAATTATGTATAGGCAGCTATTTTTTGTGGGTTCCCTCCCAGGCTTACCTTATAGTGGTTCTGGTAGCACAAATTTTAGTTTTCCTTGTACATTACCACTAAAAAGTACAGAGGGCTTATATTATTGGCACGAAGGATTTCATGCAAAGAGAGTTCAGCTTGGCTTGCAAATTCAGAACTCACAGGGAGAAATCTGTATTCCAGCATCTTCAGTCTCTGCTCTGGACTTGTGTGGTGTCTGGTTATGGGACAGTATTAAATTTTTCTGTGACTCTGTTGTGTCTTTATTTTTTCTTCCCTGTGTGTGAGGTATTTTTTTTGTGAGTGATTAGTTTTTTAGGTTTAGTTGGGATTTGTTTGTGTGTTTTAAATTCAAGTTTAGATTTTTGTAACAGTGTGTGGAGTGGCTTTTTTCCTTCATCGTTCCTATTTAGGTGATATCTCAGCTTTGGAAGCTTTTTCTGAATTGAAATCTGACACAGATATCTTCATCCAAAGCAGATTTGAATCAAATATGGTTGTAAAACCTGCTCATGTTTTTAAGCAGAGGTTGCAGTACAGTATGATCTACTTACATGGTCAGTACATGACCAAAAATGTCCCATTTTAGATGAGTGGGTTTTTCCTGAAGTTATTCACAACTGGTGATGTTTTCATTCTGGGTGATTGAGTGAAATCTTTAAAATGAGAAGTCAGATTGGTGAAGATGTGCTGGTTGTGCAGGTCAGGGTTATCACTCCTTAAATTTGGTGTCAGGAATGTTTATGGGACGGGATTGGAATCCTTGGGATTATCCCGTGTGGGTGAGTCATGTTTGGACTGCACTCACACCTAGGCTGATGAGTTAGACCATTCTGACTGCTGCAGGTAGCGAAATCCAGGTGTGATATTTGTAGCATATTAGCTCAAAACCCCTTTTTAATTTTTGAATTGAATTGTACAAATGTGTATTTTTTAACTGGGGAAAAATCAGGGTGAAAAAAGATCTCTTTTCATCAGGCTTTTTCATCATCCCATGGTGTTTCTGGTTAACAGTTATTTATTTTATGATAGTTTGGGTTGGAAGGGAGCTTAGATATCCCCTCATTGTAGCCCAAGTCCCATGCACTGCCTGGTAAAATGAAATCCTGTGTGTAGGATGCTTCCATAGGTTTGGAGCAGCCTGCACAGCCCTCCCTACCCCCACTTCTGAAATTCCTAACCCTGATTTCTTGTCCTTGCCTCTACCAGTAAATAAAATGCTGCCAGAAAGAAATTCTGCCTGCTTAATCTCCAGCCTTTCCTTGTTTGTTGGTAGCTTGAAAGCAAAATTCAGATAATGATATATTGATTTCTGTGTCAGGCTATCAATTCACTGTATTTCCTATTAAAAAACAACAAATATACAATATCTGATTACGTGCTACATTTTGGAAGGAAGATTAAAAATATTTTTAAAAATCAATTGAATTTAGGTCTATATATTTTTTTAAATGTGGGTTGAATGCAGCTGGCTCTGGCTCTGCATTTTTGGCTTCCTATCACCCTTTAGAATGTCACTGTTTTAAAGCTGAATAAATATCTAACAACCACGAGATCATACAAATGCTATTTAGTATTCTATTCCCAGTGGCTCAGGAAAGGTTACAAACCCCGAGATCTGGTTAGTGGTCCTGAGGGGTTTCCAGCAAATTATTTAACTATCCATTTATTAACTTAATTTATAGTAGTTAGTAAGAGCTAAAATGCAGGCACAGGATTCAGGATCCTAGAAAAACAGACATAAATTATGAATAAGTTTAAAGAACATGATGTATCAAGTGATCATCCTGGTAACCACCAGGAGTTTGGTGTCTGTACCACAGATATTTATGGTAATCCAGTTCTGCCTTCTAGGACAGAGCTTTCTTTCAGTCTTCATTGCTGCTCTGCCAGTTCCCAGCCCTCTCATCCCCAAGACAGGGAAAGATTTCAAATCTGGCATCGAAAGGAACATATGAAGTGCAATTAAAAATGCAGTGGGTGTTTGCAAATGGGTGGGGTAATTTTGTATGGCATTCTTACTGTCTGGCATAAAACTGCAGGCACCTCTATATGTTGCTTGGAAAAGAAAATTAAAAAAAATCAAAAAAAGAATCTTTGTTATATCCTATTAGCCTGGATCAAAGCTAGTTCACAAATACTTAGTGTAATGGAGCATCTTTCCTAAATCTAAATATAATTCTGTCCACTCTTTGCCAGGTTTTAAGGTCCAGATGGCTCAGGCTTGTATTTATGCTGAAGGAAAGAACACTAATCTATCTTAATATTCTTGTAGTAATCACCAAAAAACGTTGTAGGGTCTTGGGGCTGCTTCCTTTGAAAACTTAGATGTGCTAATAGGTGTTTGTCAAAGTGAGGTCCTTGTGGACTCAGACCCTCAAAAAGTGGTTGAGTCAATGTTTATTTTTCAAGGCATGCAGGGATGCAAAGGTTTATATAAGATTATGTATATAGAAGTTAGTGGTGTGGAATTATGAGCCATTTGATTAAATGGGTGCTGAAGTGTTCAACTCCTTAAAGACCAGTTTAGCCTGGGTATTTGAAAACAAGAATCCTTAATCTAAGTCATTACAGTTTTGGTGTTGTAACCAAATATAACTGTGCTCAGAGCAGCCGTGGAATAAAATGGAAAGTGAAAATTAAACAGGGGAAAATTTACTGCTGTTTCAATCACGCTGAGTTATTGTAGTCATGTAAGAACACTTAGAAAAGCATGAGGCAGTTAGAATGCCAAGTTTCTATAATATTATCTGGCAAGCAAAATGGTGCAGTATTATATAAGTTAATATTTCTTGACACATGCTGACATTTTAGTTAAAGCTTCTAAATTATTTCAGACTTTAAGGAGAATGTGCATATTTTTTCTGCATTCCTAGCAACGTTTCCAAGTTGTTTGGTGTGGAGTTTGCTTGATTCAGATCTGCCCTGTACACTTGTAACTTAGAAATTTTAAATTTCTGACTTTGGCAGTTGTTGATTCTGTGCAGAGGTTGAGTGGGAAGTTCTCGGCTCTAGAGCATGTGCCCTCCAGTTTTAATATTTTATTGTTTGAAGGTAATGCCTTGATCTTGTGGCATTTTCAGTCCCTTTAAACTGTGGGAGTAGCATTGCAGGGAGTGATTCTGCTGAGCTCTGGAAGAAATAGAAGAAGCTGTTTCAGGAAGTAGAAGTAGATTTCAGTTATATTGCAAGATGTCAATGATGTGCTTGGACCTGAGAGGAGCTTCAAGCTGGTTATCTTGGTGTGCTGCCTTGCTTAAACCTGGTTTTAGCAGGGTGTTGTAAAGGTGCCTGGAGTATCCTAATGGAATACCAATAATTTGTGCACTGAATGCAGGGTGCATGCAACAGAGACTCTGCAGAGACTACAGACAAAGTGGTCAATAAAGTCTGTGTGGCTACAGCCGGACTGATTCCTCCTTGATACTCCTCAGACATTTCTGTGAACGCATTCCCGGTATCCAGAGTGCAACCAGACAGGGACAACCTGGTGTCATCCCTCCTGGGCTTTTAGAGGGAAAGAAAGGAGAGAGAGATTTCCCAGTTGGCTCTGGATGAACTATTCCACTGAAGTGGGACATGGTAATCCAATTCTTGCCCTGAGAAAAATAACCAAGCTAGCCAGATATGATACAAAACAGAGAAGGTGGGCAAACACCCAGAGAGCATCCACATGGTGTTTTCTCCTTCTTGACTTTCTGAGGAGCTTCCACCTCGGAGCAGAGAGGGTGAGGAATGAACCCTGCCTTCAGGGGCAGCTTAAGGTGTTCCTGCTTTGTGCAGGGAAGGGTCTGTTGGGTGATGTGCAGGCTGTGTGAGCACTGGTAAGTGGAGAAGGCAATTTTAGCAGCTCTGTTTGTGACAGCCAACGTGCCCATGGCAGCTTTCTGCAGCCTGAACCAGCTAGCCAAAGAGGCAATCTGTGGAGATTAATTTTAGAGGATATACTCCTTTCTAGGATTTGAGGAGGGAAGGGAGGGTTGAATTAAGTGTGAAGAGAAATAAGCTGAGTCAAGTTCCGTAATTGTTTCATTATGGTCACCACTCACTGTCAGGTGGATAAACTCAACGACCTTAATAAATTCTGGGGCTGCAGTACACTGAACTTGCTGCAGGAAAAATTGGAGAGATAGTAACTACACCTCACAGAAACATTCAAATCATATACCAGAGGCTACAATTCACGTTCCAGCTGCTGCCCTGTGGGTCACTGTAATTTTACTCTGCTTGTTCTGAATTCTAAATATTGTCTTGTAAGCTCTTGGGTGGAGCTGGCTTTGGTCTATTGCTTGGTGCTTCATGAGAAACTCTACTAAAATATTTTAATATGAATGATAGGATAAACCTTGGAAGATGATAACAAAAGTTCAAATCTTTGTAGTGTCATGTACATGATTTAGCTGCTTTGGTTATGTGAGATAATAAGTATTAAAACTAATTATTTACATCTGTATGAGCTCCTCCAGTAACAGTGCAGGAAGAGAGCAAAGAGAGAGGTTTTTTTGGAACAATTTCTGTATCAGATCAGGCTGCATTGTTTCCTAAGCCATAAAACGAGCTGAGCCACACACAGTTGCTGCTGTGAGGTCTCTGCTCTCGTCCTGCTGCTGTGCCGAACACCCGCATGGGACCACCTGTTCTCACTCAGCCTTAAACATCCAAAAAAGAGCTTCAAACCACAAAAAATGCCTTGAAAACAACTGCCCTGTCCCATCCAGCCACGCAGTCATTCTCAAGCTGTTCTTTAAAACAGGTCTTGCCATGAGTAATGGGGAAGGGCAGGTGGGTAGGAGGCTAAACACTCTGGAGATCTTCCTTACAAATCAATGCTGAAAAAATTATCTTTTATTTAGAGTGGGGATTCAAAAGCCAGTCTACATTCTCACCTATTTCTAGTTATGTTGCAGATGTTTTCTGCTGGAAATCTTCATGGTTTCAGATGCGGTTGCATCTGAAGTTATCCTCTACTTATTTGACCTCACTTCACTAAAGAAAATGTGTTTTTATTCTCTCATTAGAAGACCTGGTTCCAATACTGTGAAGTGAAGCTTTGGGTTTTTTTGTGCTTACTTTTTTAGTAAAGTTAATTAACTATTTTCTGAAACATGTGTAAAATACAATTAGTGATATATTTTACTGTGTTATTTTTGACAACAGACAGATAATTACCTTCAAAAAATAACAGATTTTAATCTAAATAAGTATCTAAATTATAGTCGTTGAGCTGTAAAGAAAAACAAATTCATCTAATCCTTATTTGCATGTGCCAATTAGCTAAGTGTTAATCAATCTCCTATATAAATGAAAATGAGAAGACTCAGCTCTCTGGTAAGATAATACTTCTCACTAACAAGTAAAACCTCCTTTTGCTATTACAGGAGAAAAAAAAATTTCCACTTCTCTTCCTGTTTAAAATGCTAATAAAACACAAAAAATAAAGCACTTTCCTTTTTTTAATCAATTTTTGCATACTTGTATGTTGAGAAACTTTGGGTTAAAACGTTATGATGGCTTTTATGACTTGTGAACACCAGCAAGAATAGCCAATAGACAAGCACTTTTATTCTCTGCCTTTTTTTTCCCCCCAGTGTTGCCTCCTAGTTTTGAAGAACATACCTTAGTACAGGCACCATTGCCTTGGAAGTATGATCCCAGTCAACAAATTCCCATGTGGGGAATTGTGATGTTGAGAGCACAGGGTTTTCTTTTATGGGAAGGCCAGGAACAAGCATTTTGGTGTTTTTTTAGATATCATGTATATGAATGTGAAAACAATGATGTATGTGCACTGTGAGGAAGGTGTGTGTGCCTGTGTTTGTCCAAGGTTTATTGGCTTCCACAGGCTGTGTGATGATGATTCCCTTGAAAGTTGAAGAAAAAAACCCTGTTGATCCCACTCTGTGCAGGGGCAAGAGATGCAAACCAGGATTTAATAACATCTCTGTGAGGATAAATGTCAGCTTACTCTGTTAATCTCTGGATATTCCAGAGACACCACTGCAAGGAAAACAAAACTCTGTCTAGCAACCATGAGGAATTTCTGCACAAGCCAGCAACTGTCTGTGTAAGCACACTCGTATCAGACTTTCCATGCTGGAAGCACTGCCTGGTCTGTCAAACCACTTCAAGAAACGTGATTGTAAGCATGTGAATACCCCCAGCATCACTTAAATAACATTTTCATGCTAACATGTATAAGTCTATCTGCATAATGAGTTTAATACAAGATTTTGGTTCTGTTTTTTTTTTGGGGCGGGGAGGGGGGTGGTTTGTGGTTTTGGTTTGGGTTGGTTTTCGTTCGGTTTTGTGTTTTTTGGTGGGAGAGTCTTTTTGTGGTTTGGTTGTTGGATTTTCAGAGCAAATTCAACTTTTAGATGAGTGTGTCCTTTCAAAGCTGAAAAATGAAACAGCAGGCTTGTGATGTGAAAAATGAGCTATTTCAGAAAGGTGATCATGAAGTGATCACCACAGATCACCTTTGGAAGGATTTTGCTACATGGTTGCTTGCTGATTTCAGGCAGAGTGTGATTTCATCTGTATTTTCAAGGGTGTCTTAAAAGACAAAAAGGAAACATTTTAATTTGGTTTTTATTTTCCATATCAGTATATAATTTTGCACGAGATTATACATACACTTAGCATGAATGTTAGTGTTTTAAATACCACTGTAATTTGTACACTAAGTTACAGTTCCATGTAGAGAAGGTGGACAGTGGAGCCCATAATGCTCGTAGGCAAAGGGTAAAATTTGCATGATATCTCTGTGATGAGTGCAAATGTATTTTCCCAAAATTAATTTTATTTAAAAAGTGAACAAAAACTTTCTAGCCTATTTAAAACATCAGGTTCTTCAAGGGCTGTCTTTAACAAGGAAAAGTATTCTCTGAAAATGTCATCCTGAAAATTTGTTAGCATCAGGATTTTGAGGGGTAAATGTAGTTCATGTAGGGTTTTAAAATTCAGGTGTCTGTTGCAGCAAGATATTCACTTGAAAAAACCCCAAAACCAACAAACCAAAAAGATACCCCTTAAGAAAAAAAAAAAAAAAAAGAGAAACAACACACTGTCACTCATCTCTGCAACTGGATGGGAGAGAAAGGTTTGTGGGTTGAGGACAGGGAGAGATCGCTCACCAAACACCATCACAGGCGAAACAGACTCAACCTGGGGATGTTAATTGAATTTATCACTAACAAAATCAGAGCAGGATAATGAGAAGTGAAATAAATCTTACAGACCATGCTAAGGAATAAAAACTTTGTCAATATCTGTATTTAAATCCTCAGGCTAGACAACATTTTCTTAAAATGTGCTTTTTTCAGTCTAAAATGTTGTGAAAGTCTGGAGTTTGTATTAAAAAAAACCTGCATAACCATTCCCCCACATCAAAAAATAACAGAATTTCAACAAGGACCCCAAAACAACACTGAAAAAATGATGGCACTCTGAGACATCAATTTTCCTGTTTTCCTATGTTTTATGGGGAAAGAAGGACTGAACTTGAGCCAAGTTTGAGATGTTGACAGTAAACCCCTCCCTCTCCCCCTATGGCCTTCGTCCTTGGAAACAAAAGACCCTAGAAAAACTCTCCACTAGGTTTCATTAGTTCTTGACCTGGATATTGATCTCACACAATTTCAACTCAGTCCATTTGACTAACTTGAACAGAATTTCTCTTGATTGAGGGCAGTGGAGAGCTGGAGAGAAGACTTATCACCAATGAGTTAAATATAATTACTCATTTTCTTCTCAGTGGTCTGCAGTTAATGTTCAAGTCAATCTGCTCCATGGCATGCCTATTATTTTTATTTTTTGTTTTGCTTTCCCTGTTTTAAGACGAGTTAAAGCAGTAAAATAATTTCCTAATGTATCTCATAGTAAAGACAGATGTGTCCATTTTAGCCAATTTGTTATGAAGGGTTCTTAGGAAACTGA